>JAJMIE010000027.1:0-207197 GCA_030575195.1 Sugiyamaella boreocaroliniensis | reverse complement strand
CTGAATGGCCTTAGGACCTACTGGTCCATCAGCAAAGCTGCCTTGACTAGTCATTGCGTGCAATCAACGGCTTGAAGAAGCAAAGACTCGAACGGGCGACAAAAAACTTTATACGGACGTTTCTGGCAGCAAGTCAAGAAGAAGTTAACGAGTAAAGACACGAAATGAAGGATACCAATGTATCAGAGGAACTGATACTGTGAGGCTTTTGAAAACCTTCAGAAGAATCAGCTCAACCAAGCGATATAACAGTCCTTTGGGCGAGACAGCGCTGGGTGGGTCGGACAACACAGGTTTGCTGCTATACACGAACAACGCTTCACGAGACCACGCTTGACCGCGCTTGACTACACTTGACTACACTCGCCCACGCCTGACTCCACTTTCCACACTTTTGCCTTACACTTTCAACTTTCCTCTATGCTCTATCTTCATGCCTTCCTGTTGCAATGCGCTTAGTGATGCAGCTCGACTACTTCCTACTTCCTCTCGGTGCAAGATTACCACTCGTTCAGACTAACCCAGGGATTCTACGACCCCGTGGACGAACTCCTCATTGAGCCTGCACTTCCCGGACTCTCGTACTCGTTTACTGATGATGGATGGTGGGAACAGGCTATTTACCAGGTTTCTGGAAACCCCCAGGAGCCCGGATGTCCTGCAGGCGTGCTGCTGTACCAGCACGGAACTTACACGCTGCTTTCTAACGGTTCGCTGGAGCTGACACCCATAGAAGTGGATGGCCGTCAGCTAGTGTCGACGCCCTGCAACTCTAGCACTGCTAGTTACACGCGATACAACCAATCGGAGCTGTTCCAGAAGTTCCAAGTGTATGTTGATCCTTACCATGGCCGCTGGCGTCTGGACCTGTACCAGTTTGACGGGTCCCCACTGGCGCCATTGTACCTTGCGTACAAACCCCCCATGATGCTGCCAACTGAGACGATGAACCCGACGGCTGAGGCGGCCAAGCCCACGTCTGTTGCTGCGCGCGTTCGCCGGTCGCTCGAGAACCGGTCCAAGACCACGGCGCTTCGCTACACTCCCGACTACACTGCACTGTGGTGGACGGGTATTTCTCTTGTGTGTCTTGGTGCAACTGGCTGGCTCCTGTTGTAGTGAAACAGGCAAAGTTCATGGACAGTTGCCAAGAGTCAACGGCATGGTATATATAAGCATTGGACGCGAGTCAATAAAGTATTTTATAGGATAGGTGATAAGGGCGCTATCTAGAAGCTTGAAGTTCGGATACGATTAAGACAAGTTAGCGTTGATGACTGGTAAACCTAATGGCGCTCGCTAGGAGGGATCCCATTATAACGATATATAACACCAAACATCGGATATAAGATACATGGTGTTTCAGCATGTATGAACCTTAGTATATTTAAACTGAATATATTACCTTCCAGAATATCACAACTTGGATTATGAACCTGTGTATATAGGAGTTTTTATACACCTCTAATGTGGACATATTTACATCTCATCGTACCTGTTAAATAATCCTCATATCACTTGCTGCCTGGCCCCAGGTTACCCGGCACTATATTACATCGGCGTCCGCCGTTGACTCGATTGTCATTCCTATACCGAGACTTGACGCACGACTAGTCACGAAGTGCGCGTCAACGACATTTGCCAAGCGGGGTTCTTCGGTTTGGAGCTCTTGACTAGCTGATCCACTGTTGCTGGACTCGGCCTTTTGTTGAGTGGTGCACCAAGTGCCCTTGGCTTCAATCACTCGCTTTCAGACCTCGTTTTCTTCCCACCTTTGTTGACAGTTTACCGAAAAATGCCCCGCGAACTCGAGCTCAATCACGACCCGGCCCTCGTGTCGGCTCAACTCGAGCAGAACGTGACGTTCGCTGTCCAGGCAGCTCAGGCCGCTACGGCCATGTCCGATGTTCAAGTAGACCCGAGCATTGCCAACGAGCTCCACCATTTGGTTCATCACGAAGGAACCGTTGACAGAGGAGGAGGCCTCGACGACTCAGAGGCCGTCAAACCGCGTCTCAAACGTACAGCCATCACACACGAGCAGCGTAAAGCTCTCCGCCACTGGTTCTTCTCACAGGACCCGCGTCCAAGCCAAGCAGAGTGCATCATGTGGTTCAACAGCACCTACGGAAGTGTAATTTCTCAAGCAGCAGTGTCACACTCGCTTCATGACCGCTACAAACACCTCGACTTTGCGGCTGGTGCGCCCTCATCCACATTTCGCCAGCGCTCGGCTCACTGGCCTGAGCTCGAAGCCATTTTGTTTGACTATCTCCAGGCCCTGGAGAAGAAACGCGGCCGTTCAGCATTCCCAAAGGCCGTTTCTGGTGAACGACTCATCAAGGCTGCCAAAGAGATCTGGAGCCAGCTGCCTATGAATGTCGACAAGCAGGTACCAACATTCTCCAACGGCTGGGTTGCTCGGTTCAAGGGCCGCTACGAGACTCGCAAGCAGTTTGGAGACGCTGGCGCTGTTGATGTCAAAGCTCTACAGGGCCTTGCTGCTTCGTATCCCGAGGACTGCATCTACACCATGGACGAGACAGGGCTGTACTGGAAACGCGCTCCCTCGGCCTCGTCCATCACCAACGACCGATCCAAGGTTACCCTCATAACCTGTGTTAATGCCTCGGGGACTGACCGCCGTCCGCTCTGGTGTATCGGTCGGTCCCAGGACTACCATTCGCTGTTGGGTCTCAATCTGTCGGTGCTGGGCGCGCATTGGCGATCCAACGAAAATGCTTGGCTCACTGGCTCCATCATGTCTGAGTGGCTACAGGAGTTCTACGACTATGTCGGTAGCCAGTCGGTGATGCTAGTGCTCGACAACTTCTCTGCGCATATCCAGGGTCTTACCGAGTCTCCTCCACCTGCAAACGTACGCGTGCAGTTCCTGCCTACGAACTCGGCCAACTTCCAGCCCCTCGAGAAGGGTATCATTGAGCAGTTCAAGGTCTACTACCGCCAGCACTGGCTCGAGTACATGATCGAGTGCTACTCCACCGGCCGAGACCCACTTGTTGAAGTCACGGTGCGCCACGCGCTTCGATGGTCTGTACGGGCTTGGGATCACGACATCGACCGTGACACCATCCGGTTCGCATTCTTCGAGGCCGCAGTACTGCCATCTACAACGCGACAGGCTCGCCAAAAGGGTATGGTTCCAATCCCTGGTGCTGTCACTGGCACAAATGGTGGGGCAGCTTCAATCAACATGCCAGAACCATTCTCGGCCGCAGACATCCTGTCCCCTCTATACAACGAGCTGTGGCAGTCGCACCGCATCCCCGATATGGTCAACATGACTGAATTCATCAATCTTGCAGCGGAAGAGTCCATAGGCATTGAAGATGTGGACGAGGACGATATCCTGCAGGCTGTCATCAACTATCATCTTGGACTTGCCAATGACGATGTCACTACCGTCGACATGAAGCTCGACGAGGCGCTTGCCGTTGACCAACAGATGTTGCCGTCCCCAGAGCGCGTGCTTGGATACCTGCAAATCATCATGCGATACTTGGAGCGCCAGCAGTACTCGACGCGCGAGCAGATGCGGGCATTTGAGCAGGCGGAGATTGAGCTCAAGAAGCATATTCACAATGACCAGGTGGGTCATATCAACTGATGAAAGACATATACCAGGCGATCTTTGACTGTTTCAGCCTGATGACCTCATACCTTCAACTCTAGGCACTCATGGCTGCTCCCTGCTTCCTTCTAATTAAGGTTGCGGAATGGACTGATCCGGACTGGAGCACCGCCAGATAGAGTTTTTCCGCAGCCAGCGTGGGCAGTCTAGGATAATCCATTGTCTACTGCAGAGTTGCTGCGATTTGTGCAAGGATGATTTTTGCACAAAGCTGGACGATTTTTGGTTGGTTTCGAGCTTAGTTTCAAACCGCGCTATCTAACCGTCTGATTGGCTCGCGTGACATTGTTCTGTGCAGATGCTTTGCATAGAAGACGCACAGGTAATCCCAAACGTGTTTCGACAGGCGCGACACGGGCCAATCAGCGCGCCCTTGTATCGTAAGTAGACGGGAGGTATTCCGAGACGATGAAGCGTCTGTTTTGATGCCGTTACAGCCGGTTTAAATGCCCCTCCCGCTAGCTGTACAATAGACTATTTATTTAACCCATTTTAGCTTCCGGGCGCCGCCGCACCGAGAGGACCCTTATAAATGCGGTGCATCGCCAAGATTCGATTGCTCTTTCCTGCACTTCACTTTTTGACCAGCTTTTGGTGCTGTGTCAATTGATTGCATCGAAACCACCACAATGCCGACAATGTCGCGGTCGCTGACCTCGGAAGAGACCCGCCTTGCGCAAAATGTCGCAAAAACCCACTATTGGAAGCGTTGGGGCCCGTATCTAAGTGAACGACAATGGGCCACGGTACGTGAAGACTACTCAGCCAATGGCGATGCGTGGAGCGATTTCCCTCACGACCATGCCCGCTCTCGTGTCTACCGATGGGGAGAAGACGGAATCGCCGGAGTATCGGACAACCATCAGTTTCAATGTCTCAGCTTTGCGTTTTGGAACGAGAAGGACGACTTTCTGAAGGAGCGCTTGTTTGGCCTCACGGGTCACGAGGGAAACCACGGAGAAGACGTCAAGGAGGACTACTACTATCTCGACAACACGCCCACACACTCGTATATGAAGTATCTGTACAAGTACCCGCAGCGCAAGTTCCCGTATCAGCAGCTTGTCGACGAGAACGGCCGCCGCAACCGTCTCGAGCACGAGTACGAGCTACCCGATACCGGCATTTTCGACGAGAATCGCTACTTTGACATCTTCATTGAGATGGCCAAGAGCCACGATAACCCCGACGAGTGTCTGTTCCGCGTCACTGCCTACAACCGCGGCCCCGAGGCTGCACCTTTGCACATTGTCCCACAAATGTGGTTCCGCAACACGTGGTCCTGGGGCTACGAGGGCGAGTCAGTACCTCCTGTAATCAACAAGCGCTCGGACTATGTCATTGAGTCGGAGCACTTCAAGCTCGGCAAACGATACCTTCATTTCGCTGCGTCCATTGGCGGCGACGAAGAGGACATCGACCCGACATTGCTCTTCACCGATAACATCACAAACAAGAAGAAACTATACGGGGCAAAGGAGAATGAAGCTGAGTACGTCAAGGATGCCTTCCACGAGCGAATTGTTGACGACAAACCGGAGGTAGTGAACCCTGCCAACACAGGTACCAAATCGGCTGCTTGGTATGCCTTTGACAAACATGGTGGTGTTCCCGCTGGGGACTACGTCTGCGTGAGGTTTAAGCTTACCAACGAGGAACCCACATCTGAAGAGCTTGACGAAGAGGCCTTTGACCAGGTTTTTGACGACCGTGAAGACGAGGCCGACGAGTTTTACTACAATATCTCGCCACTACCCATTTCTGACGAACTCCGTAACATCCAGCGACAGGCATGGGCTGGAATGCTGTGGACAAAGCAATTCTACCACTTTGTACATACACACTGGTCGAAGGGTGACCCGAGCCAACCTCCGCCTCCAGCGGAACGTGCCAATATCCGCAATCGTGACTGGCGCCATCTTCACATTGACGATGTTTTGTCGCTACCTGACAAGTGGGAATATCCGTTCTTTGCTGCCTGGGACACTGCCTTCCACTGCATTCCTCTAGCCATGATTGATCCCGAGTTCTCCAAGAAACAGCTCGATCTGCTGACTCGTGAGTGGTACATGCATCCAAACGGCCAGATCCCCGCCTACGAGTGGAACTTTGGTGATGTCAACCCACCT
Organism: Sugiyamaella boreocaroliniensis; assembly: GCA_030575195.1. Classification (NCBI taxonomy): domain Eukaryota; kingdom Fungi; phylum Ascomycota; class Dipodascomycetes; order Dipodascales; family Trichomonascaceae; genus Sugiyamaella; species Sugiyamaella boreocaroliniensis. Next base: position 201,416 of record JAJMIE010000027.1, on the reverse strand, counting down.
GTACACGCGTGGGCTGCCTTCCGAGTGTTTAAGCTCGAGCGAAAGATGTATGGTGTATCGGACATCGATTTCCTTGAGCGCGTGTTTCAGAAGCTTCTGCTCAACTTCACATGGTGGGTCAACCGCAAGGATCGCGATGGTAAGAACGTTTTCGAAGGTGGATTCTTGGGTCTCGACAACATTGGACTTTTCAACCGTTCGGAACCTTTGCCAACTGGTGGTGTTCTAGAGCAGGCAGATAGTACAGGATGGATGGCATTCTTCTCGCTTCAAATGCTGAACATTGCCTTGGAACTGGCAAAGAGTCGACGCGTCTATGAAGACATTGCGTCAAAGTTCTTTGAGCATTTCATTTTCATTGCTGACGCTATGTCGCACAGATATGGCGGAGACGTTGAGAAGCCACTGTGGAACGATGAAGATGGCTTCTACTACGACGCTATCTCGTGGGGTGGCCCTTGGAGCCAGCAGCTACCTGTTCGATCGCTTGTTGGACTTATCCCGCTCTATGCAACGCTGACGCTCGAGCCCGAGGTTCTTGAGAAGTGCCCCTCATTTGCCAAGCGAGTTGAATGGTTTGTAAAGAACCGACCTGACCTATCGAGTCGAAATATGGCATCTATGAGTGAGCGAGGAACTAGGGGCCGCTTGCTGTTGTCTCTTGTTAACAAGCATAGACTCGAGAAGCTTCTTGCTCGAATGCTCGACGAAACCGAGTTCCTTAGTGAGTACGGTATCCGGTCTATGTCCAAATACCACGAGAAGCATCCTTTCTCGATGGAGGTGAATGGCCAGACGTTCACTGTTGATTACGTGTCCGGCGAATCGAACTCTGGCTTGTTTGGTGGAAACTCTAACTGGCGAGGACCTATCTGGTTCCCGACCACGTTTCTGCTCATTGAGTCGCTGCAGCGATTCTACCTGTATTTTGGACCTGAGTATGAAGTCGAGTGTCCTGTAGGATCGGGACGAACAATGACGCTGGCAAAGGTTGCTGAGAACATCCAGCACCGTCTCATTGCTCTTTTCACTCGCCGCAACAGCGACGGCCGTCGCCCCTACAACGGAGGTGAGGACTTGTATGACTACGACGAGTTCTTTTCAGACCACATTCTGTTCCATGAGTTCTTTGATGGAGATACGGGCCGTGGACTGGGTGCCAAGCACCAGAATGGCTGGACGGGTCTTGTCGCCAAGCTCATTCACGATGTGGGCGTGTCGCGCACGTCGGCACACACTCCTCGAGACGCCATTTCGGCTGCAGATCAGTACTTTGACGATATTGTTGGTGGAGCGACACCGCGCCGTCGCCGGTCTCGCCAGCTGTCACGTCACAGCTCGTTTTTGCGCCGCCGTGGCCGTTCGCAGTCCATTGACACCGTCGATGACCGCAGCGTCACGCACGACGATGTTACGCTGACGTCGGATGCCACTGAGCGAATCCGCCGACTCCTTGAACAGTACCAGTTGGAGGGCCAGAACGAGCTTGAAACGCACTATGCCGAGTAACTGCTCTAGAGCGTTGTCTACTGTATAAAGTATCTATCATGCAATAACTTTGCGTTATTCGTATAAATTATCATAACCATGAGTTCAAGTAGTGAGAAGGTTCATAAACATAATGTCACGTAGCGAAGCAATTCGTAAACATGAGATCAAATAATGAGATCAATCGTCAAGCTCGATAGGTTTCCTCACATATAGCTGAGTCTTGATGGTGATGCTGAGTTTTGATGAAGTTCCGATTGTCATACGCTCTCATTCCTGAACTTTGGACTCTTCGGCCCGTTTTTCAGCCTCAGCCTGTGCTATCTCGGGCTTTAAGTTGTGATCCTGTTCTAGACGTTCACTGTGTTAATAGTTGATCCAATCTACGGTTGAGTATCCCTACATGATGATAGGTCGGAAGAACGTGTATCCTGTGTTAGGTAGAACATAATGACATAACAATTGCACAAGACTACATACCCGACACGATTCCGACTAGAGCAGCCACTATAGGAGCAGTAGAACCTGGTCTCATTGCAGGCAAAATGGACACAATCGCAGAAGTTCAGTGCGGGTCGACATATATATGGGGTATGGGCATTTTGTCGAGTATAAATTCTCCTAGCCCGCCAATACAAATTTTAACCACTGGACATTCCTTCACGTAAGTACCAATTGCTCTAGAGCCTTAATGATGAACAACCAGATAGGGACAACTGAACACCTTGATGTTATCCATTTGGAAATTGATAGTAGAAATATCTGATATGGCTTTTATCACGTCGAATTATTGCTAACAAAAGCTACATGAAGCTGAACAAGCAGATAGAGAAGAAATGAACTAAGAATACAGAGGCAATAAACAAAGTGCATAGAGATAATAAACTAAATGGAGTATACCATTTGCGTAGAATACAGAATAAATATAGATGCTGTGAAGATTCGTGGTCGAAGAACCGGCTCAATAGCTTAGCTTACTGATTCGGCTGAGGAGTAGATTCGCGGGAAGCCGATTCAGAGGATTGAGCGCTGCCAGATCGAAAGCCTCGGAAGTACTTGTCTCGGAACTCCTCTACTTGACGTACCTCATACTTGGTTCCCTTGTCACCGGGAAGACGTCGTCGGTAGGTGAGAAGACGACGGGACCATTTGTTGAACTCCTGAACACAGCATGATACAAGCTCGAGATCCTCGTGCTGAGGAATGTTGTTAGGAACCGAGTCATCATTAGCGGTAGGCATCCAGAAACTTAGTCGACCATTGGGAACAAGCGTTGCAGATGCAAATCCAAGTAGATCATCAAGAAGAAGCCCAAAGGCATAAGGTTTTTTGGGAGGGATGTAATCACGACGACTGTGAGCAGGAACTCCGTCAATGTAGGTGACTTCCTTGCCAACAAACTTCTCTGGGTTCTTGGATCCAAGGACCTTCAGACCTTCACGAACTCCATACGGGGGATCGCACACTATGGCATCGAACTTGAACGACGGTCGAAACGCATTGTTCGTAAAGTCAATGGCTGCAACCTCTAAGAACCGATCAGACATCTTGTATTGCGCAAAATTGGCCGCAACATCGTGATTCTGACCTTTTCCTTTGACCATTCGAACGTCGATATCCGACCCCATACAAAGTCCTCCAAAGTGTCCAGCAGCAACAAGAAAGCTGCCCGTTCCAACAAACGGATCGTATACAAGCTTGTCCCGGCTCACCTGCGCCATATTGCAAGTAACAAGAGAAAGCTCGGCATCAAATGATGTTGTTCCAATGTATCTTCGCTTCTTGAGATCGTATTTCTCAACAATCTGGCGACTAGACTCACAAATGAGTCGGCCAAAGAACACCTGCAATGGCTCCTTGGCGGCTTCTCTTCCTAGGATGTCCTCGTACTGTTCAAACACAGTGAACACATGTTGTGGTTTCTTCATGCGAATAGGACCCTCGAGTGCCATATACCGGAACGAGTTAATGATATCCACCTGTTCGTCGCGGGTTCGTGATCCCTGGTAGCTCTGGACTTCAAACTTGAACGTATCGTCCTTGTACGGTAGCCACGTCTCATCCGAGTATCGAGACTTAATATCCAAGTGTAGTTTGTCCAAAGTCTCGCCCTGTCCGTAGTATTCGTACACAGCGCGACACAGGATCGAGCGATGGACGAGTTTTCGCGCATCTTCACATGATTCGAGCTCCACTATGAGAAAGGGCGAGCCGGCGTCATATCTGACTTCATTCCAGTTCACCCTGACATCGAAGAGGTCTGCCAGTGCCTGTAGTTCTGAGATTCGGAACGATTCATGGGCCTGAGCCAGCAGAATCAGGAACTTCATTGGTAAATAAGGACGGTGAACTGATTCAGGGGGTGATTTTTTTCTGTACGGCTGCCAATGCTCACACTATGATCCAAAGGCTTAAACGGGGCCGTAACAATGAGTTTCTCGACAAATATATCAAGGAATGTCCTTTGGATGAAGAAGACAACAATGCGAAGGTAAATGGGCTGCTAGCAGTTCTGGTTGCAACGGTTTATCAGATTGTCGCAATGCTACACTGAGCTCTCTACTGAATACTAATGTCCTCGCGATCTAACACATCAAGACAACTTACAAAACACAAACGGAAACGTTACAATATATACAAATGGATCGGGAGTAGATAGGAAGCAGATCAGAATGCTTTTTCACCTCGTTATCTCTCCAAATCTCTCCTCCTCTATGCCATCATGCTCAATTCTTCATACCAGCAAGGAAGTTGTTCATCTTGATCTTCTGGCGATTGGCAGACCGGCGCTCTTTGCGGGCCTTCTTGATGGGGTCAGCTTCAAGCTTGAGTTTCTGGGCCTCAGGATCCAGCAGATCCCACAGCCAGTCGGGATATTCGTTCTCAGCAAGAGCCACGGGATCGTCTCCTCCCTTCTTGATGTTGAGGCCCTTGAGCTTTGTTCCAGCCGGCGCTATTGACGTCACAGTTTTCGTCGAGTAAAAACGAGTGGCAGGAGCCGCCAGTAGTCGCCTTGAAAACGCTCTCAGCATTGTTTCTTCGTGTCGTTTGAATACCAAGACGGTCAAGTTGGTACAGTGACAGGATCTATGGAAAAGTGTATAACCCCAACCCCAGCATGGCCCTAACCGCCATATTTTTTTGAACCCCCTGAAAAAAATCCCTGGATCCTCATTGAAACATCTACCAATCCACGGTTTTTCACAATGGCTAAAGTAAAGCGTGTGCAAAGATCACGGATGCGCCGTGACCGCGCGAATCCCATGTCGGGAGATCGTGCTAAAGGTGACTACAAGGACGAAAAGACTCGCCAGGAAAAGATCATTCCTATTATCAAGAAGCTCAGCTCTGCGACGGCTGCGGATCGTGCAATGGCCATTTCTGCTATCACTGCAATGACAGAAGAACCAAAACTACGTGCACTGCTCCTGAAGGAAAAGCTTATTCAGACAGTCATGACTCAGAGTTTGTCGGATTCGTCGGAGGAAATTGTAGCAGAGGCCTTTGGACTTCTTCGAAACCTCGTCATTGAGGAGGGCTACGATGTCGCTGTTTTCATGTATCGACAGGACATCCTAACTGCCATTGAAGCAGCTCTTAACAAGGTGACTACTGCACTGGGAGACAGCTCCCAGACGCTTATTGGAATGTCGGGAGATCAGAAACACCTTGTTTACGAGTACCTCGAGAATGTCCTGGGACTCATTTCGGCGCTTGCCTACACCAGCGACGACATTTTCGACAACATCAACACTCGTCTGCCCGACTTGGGACGCCTAGTTCCGTCATTTATTACTTATTTAATCTCTGCTTCAGAGTTCCTTGCATCTTCTCGAAACCAAGTTCCCAAGTCTGTCACCGATTCCGCTCTTGATCTATGCTACGTTCTCAGTGAGGCAAATGGGGCTTTCCTCTCCAAGATCTCTCCTGAGGTCCTTGATACAGTTATTTCTTCAAACATCTTTTCTGCCGTCGCAAAGGCTCATGCAAACGGCGTCAAGTACAATGTGTACATTGAGTCCAAGGTGCACGCAAAAGGCAAATCCAACGAAGAAGAAGATGCCGCTGCTGTGCTTTCGATTATCGAGTCGCTGCTATCGATTGCCAAATCCATTAATATTGCTGAGGCACAGGCCAGCATCCGGCCTGTCGTTGAGAACGCCGATCCTGCTGCCATGAACGAGTCAAACTCAAAATCCATTGAGGCCCGCTCAAGCTTCAATGCTCTCGAGGTGATCGCCGATCTATTCGGAGCTATTTCTGAGACTATTGAGGTCGACCCGTCTCTTATCTACGGTGACGAGAGTGCCAATGCTATGGAGGAGGATGTTGAAGACGAAGATATCTCGGACGAGGCATTCTTTGATCAAAGCATTGCCGTGGAGAACGATACCAGTGTTGTTATTGATGGAGATATTGATTTTGACACTGACGGAGCTGATGCCACCGAAAAGACACCTGTTTCTGTCCTTAAGTCTGAGGTTCTTCCTCTCATTGCTGGCCTTGTCACGGTTAGCGAGCTACAGGAGAGACTCATGGCTTCCCTTAACAACATCTGCTGGACCCTCACGGCGAAGCTTTCGTCCCGAGATAGCGAATGGCTCAAGCTGTGCCAGGATCTGTTTGTCCAAGTTGTTCCGTTTATCTCATCTGAAGACATCACTGTCGCGACGAGCGCTCTTGGAGTTCTCGGAGCTGTTATTACTACTCTTAAGGGCCTACCAGAGGCCAACGTTGACGACATCAACAGTGTTGTTTCGCAGACTGTTGCGAGATGCACAAGCCTTTCATCATCCGTTACAGAGTCAAATGAGGCCGTCAGCTACATTGTGGCCGCAGTTCGTGTTCTGGCTATCCTCGCCCAGGTGCAGGGTCGCCTTGCTGTTACGAAGCAAGTGAGCGATTTCCTCCGCAGCATTATTCAAGCACCGCTTGAAACCCCCTCTCCCATTCTTGTTGAGGCTCTCAACGCCATTTTTGATCTGTTTGGTGACAAGACCTACGACTATGATGCCAAGATTTTCGTTGTTGAGAATTGGCTGGCAACTTTGAGACAGGTGCTGCCCCAGGTTCGACAGGCTGCTCGTCGTGTTGACAAGAAGAAGCTGCCAGAGCTCCGTATGGCTGCGGACGAGTCGGCTCTAAACCTGGCTCGTTTCATTGACTACAAGCAAAAGGAGTAAATCTGTCACAAAAATGCATCTCATATAAACAGTGAACAACATTCAAAATAGATTAGTTAATGTCATTATGATACACTGAGTTCTTTTTTTTGGATATGTACAATCATGCCTGGTCGCTTCTCCTAGCCAGGATGAATGCGAGGATGATGGAAGCGGCGGTATCCACAAGTCCGTTTTGAATAATAAGCCACGCAGCCGAGTAGAGCAACTTAGGAGAAAACACAGTCCAAATGAACAAATGGTGTTTGAGAACAAGACAGGCTCCGAGAACTCCTGAAGTTGCAATGGAAAAGAACATCTGGGTCGTGAGGATTCTCGAGCTGAGAACGACCTGAACAGACTCCACTCCAGGAAGATCATTCTCTACCAGCATTGAGAGGCCAGCCAGGGACCAGTACAGAGGGCCAATCCAATTACTGACAAAGGTAAGAACACCCACTGGAACAATTTGGTAAGATTTAATACCATTGTAAGCGTTTGACAGATCCACTGACGCAAGTGAGTTCGACCCACCCATGGCAAAGAAGCACACATGCTGGAGGATCAGCGTGAAAATGGAAATGAAGATAACGAGGTCACGCGATGGACGGTAGTTTGTTGTCAGCGCGCGAAACAAGTATGTCCGCAGCAGGTTGAAGAGAATAAACAACGGAATGTTATAGGTGCGGGTTTGTGTGATGAGGAAGATCTCCACAATGTTCGTCAGCAACGTCAACGGTTTGCTGCGGCGGATTTCTTCCGGACTGAGCGTTGTGTATCCCACTACAAGCTTTGACAGCTCATAGAGAATTGCAATACCAACGGTAAAAAAGCTGAGTCTCGCCAGGTTAACAATCTTCTCTGGCTCATCTGTTGGCATGATAACCATTTGGATGATCTGTGGAACATATTCACCAGCCTGAGTAGCCATGTGCACCTTGAACGCAAACGAAGCTACAATCGTCGTGAAACTAAACACAAACCCAGCCATCGAACTAAGGTCTGTGAAGTTTCCTTGCCACACTCGCTCTAGCAGAGATCCATAGCAGAGGACAACCATTATCCACAAGAAGGGGCCTCCATTCTCAGGGGTCATCAGCCACTTGGCCGTGTCCGGAGCACCTGCGTACTTTTGGCCTGTTTGATTCCATCCTCGAATGAGACGAATAACAATCAAACAGATAACCCAGTTGGTACCGTCACGGAATCGGCGACGAGATGAAGTAATATAAAGCCAAGACAGCCATCCCGTGGCGCCCCAGTACCAGAAGTGATGCTCTTCTTCAACCAAGCTACTGCCAAACATAGATGTAGCGTAGAGACCCGAGATGAGAATCAGCACAAATTTCAGATTTCCTGAACAACGTACAAGAAACACGACTGCCGCTATGCAGAGCACCGCTGATCCAATAACAATAGACAGACCGTAAAACATATCTGTGTCATTGTAGTTCGAAGAGGCTCGTGACAAATAGCTCTGAGACTGGTCTAGAAACTCATACGCTTCGTTGACAAACTTTTCCGGGTCAATCTTCTTGGGAGACTGCAACTGGGGAGCCAGCGAGTTATACCAAAAGCACTGGAGTTCCTCGATATCGGAAGAGACCTCTGAGCAGTTGTCTGGAACAGCAGAGAACTGAGAATGGCTTGACTCGAGAACGGATACCATTTGACGTAAATTCTGGTTCAGAATCACTATTTTCTCCTTCGGGCGGCCCCAAAGACTGAGAACATCTCGAACAATAACTCCAAGGCTGTTTTTGGGGATGGGAAATCCAAGAAGTGCAGACAATGTGGGCACTAGATCTGTCTGCTGGATGCGCCTATAAAAGGTAAAGTCTCCGTCAGTCGGACTAAGAAGAGGTGCATCTTGACCAGCAGACACGCCAGAGAACTTTGGCGAAGCAAAGACCATTGCAGCAGACGTCTCACCACTTGAAGCGCCTCCGTGGTTACCAGCATCGTTCATTCCGTGATCTCCACAAACGACGAGTAATGTGTCCTTATCCATGGACGAGTATACTCTTGATATGATGGAATCCATTTCCCTTTGCTTTGCCGGCATGAATACACTTTCCGGTCCTCCCTTGTGTCCAATGTGATCGAGTCCTAGATAATGCAAGATAAGAGTGTCCCAGCCAGCAGCAGGAGCCATCTGGGCATCAATATGACGCGTGACGTTATTGTCGACTTCAGTGAAATCAGACACAAAGAAGCTGGCCGTTCCATCGCTTTCAGAAAACATGCCTGGGAACAGCTTGATCCACGTGTCGTCTCCGAACATGTGAAGCTTTTTGCCCATGGAGTTGAGTTGAGAGACCCAGCTATCCTGATTCGCGAGTGTCGACGAGGTGTCGGATTCAGCAATGTTGAGAATAGCATCCAGAAAATTGGGAGTCGATCCGGTCGTAAGGCCCTTAATCCGGGGAAGAGTAACAGTAGGAGGGCTCGAGTGCGCCGTAAAGGGCAGAGCTGAACCCGATCTGATAAGGCCATGCACAAACTCAAATGACGACGTGTTAGAAAACATAAAGTCGCTGCGTAGAGCGTCAATTACGACCACAATCAACTTGTCAAACGGTGCAGCGGGCAGCTGAGGAGATGTGGAACCTGGACCAGGAAAGAAATTGGCCTGCCCTGGAAGCACGAGCTTCTTAGGAAAGAATCCCCGAGCAAACAATGCAAATCCACCGACCTGAAGAAGCGCTATGACGAGCACGCAGGTCCAGCGCAGCACAGCTGCCGAAAACATGGATCGGAGGACCATTTCTGAGTGCCGGTTGAAGCGATGAGGTATACCAGGTCAAAGAGAGCGCAATTGCACAAACGCGGGATCAATGCGTAGAGTTCGTCGAGGAGAAACAATCAAGCCAATTGCAGTGCAAAACGGGTCGAATCAACGCGCACAATGAGCTTCCTCGTTGTTTGATAGCTAAGGGTCAAGACGGACAACACGTAAAGCTATTCGCTTAGCTGTTTTGGCTGGAGATGCAGAAGTTACTTAGTGGGCGTATATCTGCATAAACTTCATCACTCTTCACTACGTCTTTGACATGATCACACCTCAATTCTCTGTCACTCAGGACAATGAGTTTGTATTTATTAGCATCAGGGCGCCCCATATCCGAGCAGCCAACATCGAGTTTGTTGTAGATGACAACGTGTTTGTGTTTTCGCTGCATCCATACTACCTACGACTGAGATTTCCGGGCAAGCTTTTAGATGAAGATGAACGTAGCTCGGCGAACTACGACCTCAGTACGTCACTTGTCGAGGTGAAGATACCCAAGGAAACACCAGGAGAGAACTTTGAGGATCTGGACATGATATCTAAGCTTTTGGCGCGCAAAAATGAGACTGAGCAAACAGTGAAGAAACCTCTTATTCAAGAGCTCGAACCGACAATTGACTCCAGTGCAGACAGCGCAGATATCAACCGCGCTATTGCGAGCGCTGGTGAGGACTTTGACTGGGAGATTGAGCAGGAGGCGCCCCAGGAGACGTACCTCGGTGTCAAGTATGGTTTTGATGATGCATACTCAGGATCGGTCGGGGTCTCGACTCTTAATGGAAACGACATTAACGATTTGGAGGATTGTGAAAAAGCCACACGGGATGAGAGATCCGAACAGCGTCAGCTTGTTGAGGCAGAGAAATTCAATCCTGACTATTACTTGGCTGATACATTTGATAATCCTGATATCAGCGAGTTCATTCAATGGAAGGCGCCTGAGCTTGAGGCTCTCACAGCCGAGGAAAACGACCGACTCATGAAGCTAGCGACGAAGTCGTACCTTTTGTCGAGACCCAAGCAGATGTACATTGGACTTGTATCTATAGTGTTTGGAGCTTGCTATGACTACCGCGCAAACCTAGGTGATTCAACTGTTGAGTCTGCATGGGCCATTGGAAAGCTGTCACCGCTGTTAGCATGTCTTGACTGTGAATTCTCAAACGTGAAGCAGATTATGGTGTCATGCTCGCGAAGGGCCTTAGCATTTCCTCTGTATAGGAACTGGGATCTGGTGACCAAGGTTTGGGAGGACGTGTACAGCGTTTTGAAGAAGGGCAGACGAGGTGTGCTAAAAGTGCTTGTGCGACTTCTGCCACTGTTTGAGTCAGACTTGTATAATGTATACAGCGAGATCTGGCTCAAGGACTATACGGTGTGGATCCAGTCAGCTTCAGACTCGGTCATTGAGACTTTGGCCAGCGAGGTCCAGGGAGCCAAGCTCACAAAAGCAGATGTTGATCTGGATCTAGAGGAGCTCGAAGAGGCTGCTCGTGAGATGATGTCAGCAGCAGACGCTGAGGGAGGTGATGTGGAGCCTAGTGAATCCTGATGAGCCAAAATTGGCAAATCCACGACCCACCCTGTATAACCTACTCTCTACGACTCGCTTCAACTACACCACCCAGCATCTAATTCACACCCACTCACTAACGGCGCTACCTTATACAAAGCTTGACTTCACTATCAAAATGGTACCTACCTACAACTTGAGACCCATTGAGACCCGAATGCCGCATGTTACACGCGCCAAACGAATTAGCTTCGCCCTCAACTGTACAATAGCATACAGACACCCCTGCGGACAGTTCAATCACTGCATTTATTTATCTTTTCCTGTTTTCTCCATCCTTTAAGGCACCTGTTTAGACGCCCCATTGAACCCGCTGTCCCGCACAAGCCCCTGCCCTAGACGCGGCTATCAGCCGCACCAGCCCCTGGCGGGGCCCACCATATATTGTATGCTGCCAGTTGCTGCTTTCAACTTCGTGAAATTTGTCTTTTGACACCCCTACACCGTTCCGTCGCGCCTCCCCTTCTGGCCGTGGATCCCATCCCTCTAGGCACACGGCTGTATCGGGCACTTGAGGCCGCTCGTCAATGGCGTTAGCGCCGTGTCCGACACGTAAATTGCCATAGCCTCCTTCTGTCCAACTCTACGTGTCCAATTGCCTCGTGATTGGCGTGGAGCTTTCGTTAAGAGGCGCTCATTGGACTCGTGTAAGCTTTCCAGACGCTCGTACTTACCCCTGCTGCCCGTGGCTCATGAATTGCTGGCCAATTGAGCTCTCCGTGGATGCCGTCTCTGTCTCTGCGTCGCAAGTTCAGGGGGTCACGGCAACCTTCTGACGGCGAGGACACCCCCGCCGCCTCGTCCGGCTCGTCTTCACGAACTCCGTCATTCTTGCGTCGAACAACCGCCGACACAAGATCAAGACAAAAGTCGAAAGACCGCAGTCCCTCTGCTTCCAACCGCAGTAGCTCCAGCTCCCGCAAACTGGCGACTCCCGACCCGGCGTCGGATCGACCCGGCACCGGCTCGGTAGCATCGCTTCTCTCAAAGTTCCGACAGTCTTTTGACGACCTTCGCGATGTCACAACTCCACGGTCCCCATCGCTGCGCGCTGTGCCCGTGTCTCCAGATGCTTCGACAAGACTTGCCGACAACTCGCTGCCCTCGCAGGTTTCGGCTCTAAGCCTTAACGACATGCACAGCCCATTACTACCTCCTCCTGTTACTTCTCCATTCAACCTATCTCCCTCCGTCATGTCCCCGACCATTGAATCTCCGATACCAAGCCCTGTTGTGCCAAGCTCCGGTACCGACATGGCAGGGGATCAATCTCTCGAACCCGCTGACCCCAATTACCTCAGCCTCGACGTGCCGCGGTCTGCGGCCGCAAATCTTCATCATGGTCATGTATCGCCTGAATTGTCTGCATCTGGCGCATCCACTGGTGGTGACGCGTCCCAGAACGCGTCCTCGGACGCCCTACCTACTGTCCCATCTGCTGCCTCTTTGCCTGCCATCACGTTTGCATCTCCTGAGCGCGACCGTGATCGTGACAAAGAGACTGCTCTCAGTAAACTGAAGCGTAAAACAGCCTCTATCTTCTCATTTGATGAACCTGTGGAATCGTCAGCACCAGATCAACTGGCACCCCAGCGTATCCCCATGCTGCGGTCTCTCTCCAGTAATTCAGCTACTACAAGCCCCCAGTCAACAACAGAAGAAGATTCAGGTAGCCACACGCCAGCATCTGCAGCATCTACGCAGACCCCAACACCTTCCCTTGCTATGTTTGCAGGAAACAGGCCGCGTAGTCGAACTCTGGGATCCATTTCAGGCGACTCAAATCGCTCAAGCAGTTTCTCATTGGGCTCTTTCCTGTCCAGTAAACTGAGATCTGAAGATCAGCAAAATATAGCCCACAGCGCGGCAGGTCCCGCGGGCTCCCAAACAACGTCATTCCCCCGACCCTTGTCTACAACACCAACTTCAAGTTCTACTGTGTCTGCTTCAACTTCTGCTCGTGCACGAACGCTTTCCGTATCCGAACCACAACTGCCAGAAAGACTTGATGGAGAGACCCCTGAGGAGTACTTGGTTCGTCTCAAGACGACATGCGAATCGAAGCACAGTTCTATTGGCCTCGCACTGTCCAAATGTGACGATGATTTCCACCGCAATGTTCTCCAACGCTATGTGGATTCGTCTTTTGACTTTATTGATGATCCATTGGACATGGCACTAAGAAAGTTCCTCATGTATGTCCGATTGCCGAAGGAGACACAGCAGATTGACCGGGTTCTTGAGTCTTTCTCCAAAACGTACCATGCTCAGAACCCCGGTGTTTATATCGACAGTGAAATCGCTTATGTGGTTGTATTCTCTCTTATGATTCTGCACACGGATTTCTTCAACAAAAACAATAAGCATAAGATGCAAAAGTCCGAGTACATCCGCAACACATATGCAAAGGGCGTATCCAAGGATGTATTGGATTGCTTCTACGATAACATCACTTACACGCCATTCATCCATACTGACGATGCAGAAGACTCAGCCAAGCGAAGCTTAGCGTGGAAGCGCAGCACATCGTTTGTCCGGTCATCTAAAGAACTCATCGACCCTTACACACTTATTCTCGAAAACCGACTAGATGTGCTTCGTCCGAGTCTTGCTCAAGTGCTGAGCCTTGATGACCCGTACAGTTTTGTGAACCTTGAGGATAAAGATCAGTTTTTAGATCTCCGGCAACAGTTTGCTCATGGTCCCTATCTCCAGCTGGTTTCGGAGCGTTCGCGACCAGAGGCTTTCATGACAGCTGAAGATGAAGCAAATATACCGACCGGTCTTCAGAGTGGTGGACCTGGAGTTGTCGACATCAAGGTTGTCAAGATTGGTGTCATTTTGCGACGGGAACCAAAGCGAATGTACTCAAGGAACAATTGGCGTGAGTGGGGTGCTATACTTACTGCTTCCCAACTGTACTTGTTCAAGGATGTTTCGTGGATCCGTGAAACAATGAAGGAATCCGAGCAATTGGACACTCTGAGTATCGTTGATGAGAACGAAGGCGAGCTGCTCGATACTGGTGCACCATCTGACAAGCCTGAGGAAGAGGAGGAAGCCGAAAATGAATTGTCAGCACTCGACGAACAACCAAAACCAGAGGGTGGACGGCGCTTCTCCGGTGCGAGACCGTATCACCGCATTATCAAGGCATCTATAGATGGATTTCACCCTAGTGCGGTTCTGTCAACCGTTGAGATGGTTGCCCTAACGTCCTCGACTTCAGATACCCACGCTATGCATTGCTTTCTGTTAGGAAGTCGCGGGGGCGCTCAAGATTGGTTTGCTGCTGAGTCGCATTCCGAGATGTTGGATTGGATGCTCAAAATCAACTTTGCTGCATCTTTTAATACCTATCACGTTGGAATCCACAATGTCAGTGAAAGCATCGAAAGCAGTCCTCTCGTGAGGCGAAGAAGCCGGTCATTGCACACTCCTCGATTCAATCCAGAACATCTCTACAGACATCACCAGAGCGTAGGGTCCCAAGATGGAGGCCACCACGCGTTGCGGCTGACTGCTGTGTGTCAGCAGATGAAGGAGATCACGAACAAGCTGCAACAAGTAGAGGCTGAGCTAAACGAGGATATTCAGACTGGAAACCACTTGAAGATTCTTGCCCCCATCCAGCAGCGCACTCGTGAAGCAGTGATTTTTGCGGCGGGCCGGCTTGCTGCTCGACTTGATTGGCACTGGCTTGATCGCCGAAGATTGTTGTGTTACCAAGATTTTTTTGAGATGGATCGACAGGTAGAGATCGACATTTGTGGGGATTCCGTACCGAAAGAGGTGCAAGAAGTGCCTAGTGTCGATTTCGATGAAGCTTCTGTCAAGGAAGAGGAAGCACGGTCTCAGACGATGGTAACTGAAGTTGGATCCATCCACAGTTCTATCGACCGTGCTTCAGTTGAAAGCTCTCGTCTAAAACATCTGTCTCTCACAAAATCGACTGTCAGTGTCGTATCCGGTACTGGATCCACGTCTGACTCAGTCACTGGATCTGTGACGGGATCAGTTGTGTCGACCGGTGCATCACCGTCTGTTGCATCAGACAATACTAGTATCAAACGGGATACTTCGATAAATGTCGCTAAGCGCATGCAGCGAACGCTGCGGGATGGTAAACGCCAAACGTCTGTGCACCGTGAAGGATCTTCAGCACCTCAGCGAAGCACGTCTCTGATGCGCAAGGCCAATACTGGTGGTGACTTTACGTTGCATGGAAAGAAGTTCACTGTTGTGGAGGTGAACCCTGAATTTGCTGCGACGCCGAATCATCAACGTACAGCGTCGCAGTCTGTGCACCACACAACCGAGCGTAGCGAAGTAGAAGATGCTTCTTCGCTGGTCATCGATGAGACACCAGAACATTCCACCAAATCGGCTGTCTATAGTGACGTTGCAAGACGGAACAGTCAGTAGCAGAGGTGTTAAAAAGGGCTTGAATTAAGAGCTCAACAAACATTGCCAAAATTAAGTCGTGGAATGTCTAAGAGCTCCTCTCTCTGCATATCACAGGTTTGTTTTTTTTAATTATATGTAGATTGATTAAACGACTGACTTGTTCCGACTTGTTCTCTAACGAAAAATGTGAGGAAGTAAGGACCTTTTTAAAGGCCGCAATACGAGGCTTCCTCAAAGCTTTGTTGGAAGAGCATTCAGCGGCGTGGGGCTTTGTGAAGTTCAGCCAAATCGTCGTCTTCATCTTCATCGCTAAACATCTCGTGAATGTCCTGTTCTGCCCATTGGAGAATCTCGGCAAGGACATTGGCGTCGACAGCCGAATTGAGGTTATGCTTTGAAGGATGATTCAAAAACCGCTTCAATGTCTCATCGTTTCCGCGCATTCCACGAAACAGCGGTTGTAGTTTGTTCGAATGCATGGAGCCAGCTGCACAGTCAGCTGCACCGCACTCTCCAGCACCAGTTTCTCCGCTTCCTCCATCGTGCAGTCCACGTTCCGCCTCATCGTCACTGTGAAACAGTGGTTGTGGTATGATCAAACCACGCACACAGCCATCTGGGAAACGAGGATCATCGTCCGGGTCTATGCCGAGAATCCATCGAAGTCGAATGGCGTGAAGGCGCAATTCGGCGGTCCGAGCTCCATGAAGACCGCTCTGAAGTGCCCGTTCGATGCACTCGAGCTGCAACTCGAGCAGTCGCACAAGCCTGTAGCGAAATTGGACTGCCCAACCGATCAATCCAGTGGCCGTCACAGCAACGACAAACAAGAATGGAACTTATTAGAGCCGATCAAACATGCTAGCAAGTACTTACTCGGGAACATTTGTCAAGTGCTGACGCTTCTGGACTGCAGGCCCAGCGTCATTTATAGTCGAAACTTAACATCTGGTGATTTACTCACCTTCACTGATTGTGCCACATTGCACTCATTACTAGTTGTATGCCACAGTGGCACAGTGGTGATCATCAAATAGCAGCTAGAGTTGGCTTCGTCAGCGATGGCCCTGAGCAACGCAAGGACAGTACTTCTGTATCAGCTTTGTGTCAACGATAGGAACGAAGTATCTTCACCGAGTGCAGGACAGTATACGGAGTCTCTGCTACTGTTAGGTTTTGTATTTAGGTAGGGACCTCTAGGTCTTGAAAACGTACGGTTAACTTGCTTATTCGATACTCTATGTAGAACAAACGAGTGGCATTGATGAATCTACGCTTGTGTGACACTTGAATTGTGGCATCCGTCGATCGCATCTACGTAGATGATGAAAAAAAGATCTGGAGATCAGCGAGTAAAGCCCCGTGCCACTAGCGGGTACCAGATGAGGGTGAGTCCGTTGATGACGAAGGAAGGGCTTTTCGAGTTTCATCGGGCCAGCCCGTTCATGGTGGCGGCAGGGCTTTTCGCATTTCATCGAGACGAACTAGATTCTCTCTTGCCAAAGCAACATCCCTAGCCATCTTTTGAAAGTCGTCTTCTGTCATTTGGAGAATATCCGGAATGGCTTCGGGGTCAACTAGTGCGTTCAGATTGGCATTTGTTGGATGGTTCAAGAACTGCTTCAATGTCTTATCGTCCCCGTGAATTCCGGGAACCAGGGGTTGAACGTCGTTCAGAAGCATGTGGGGAGCAGCGAGATTATCAATAAGGGGCATAAACATTGGGGGGGAATCCAAGTCCTTGCCAAGGACCCAACGCAGACGAATCTGGCGAAGGTGTAGCTCGGCAGCTCGGGTGCCGTTCGCACCTTGTTGAAGCATCATCTCAACGAAGCAGAGCTGCATTTCCAGATATGACACAAGTTTACAGCGACATTTGACAGCAACACCGATGATTCCAACTGCCGCAAAAATTGTGGCTGCGAATTTCGCAGCAATGGGAACTTAATTAGAGCGGGTCAAACATGCTAGTAGGTAACTTACTATGAAACATCTCGGCGAGCTTGGCTTCCAATAGCTGTTAAACGACAGCGTATTTATGCTAAAATTGCGAGACCTGCGAGCGGTCTTGTGTTGGGGTTCAATCTTGCCGATTGTGCCACTTGAAGTGGCATTCGGCTACAGAGACCACAAAAATCACATCAAACACGAGGTATATGTTAGACTCGAATTATTGGTGTGGCATATTATTTGTGTTGCATAGTGACGAATCAGGGGCTGGTCGCCTAATTTTTGGATGTATTGATTGCACTCTGAAAAGCAGTTTTCTGGCTGATAGAGGATGATCACGCCAGTGCCACTAGGTAGGTGAAGGTGGCAAAAGAATCCGTCGACGGATACAACCATTAGTATGTGCAATGTGGCAAAGATCAGCAAAGGTAAACAGAACGCCAGTAGTGCTAGGTTTCTATAAAAACGCTGGTATACAGTGTTCCAAAGCTAACTACAGAAAAACATGAGTGAGAACCACCTAACATGTTTGACTTTCCCTAACTCAGTTCCAATCCCTCTCGGACTAGCCATCATAGGTTTTATAGCTGCTAGATGCCTCTTTCTGGCAGTATATTTCCGCTGCAAGCTTCTAGGTCTCCTCGAAATACAGCTCTGCCAAGTTGAGCTCTTGCTTCAACGAAGTGTTGATGGCACAAGAGCGACCGAATTACACCGTCGTGCCAATCGTCTGCGATATGTTCTTAGCAAAACGTCCGATGGCCACCCGATTTATAATTTCCTCATTCATAATCCCACTCCCCAGAAGCCACTGGTTCGTGGAATTTGTGGGGAAGATGAGGCATTGAAGCAGTTTTTGAATCGTCCGACAACTGGAAATCTGCAGCCGCTAGTTGACTCCAAAATGATTCCGACAGTTCTCCAATGGGCAGAAGAAGACTTTGAAGAGATGGCTGGAGAACTAGCTTGGGTAGGACACAATCTGGCTTGACTCGCTGCAGTTCGTAAAGCCTTCCATCATCATCAACAGGCACTCACAAGCGGTTCCGAGCTTTCCAGATCATTTCACCAATCCATGTGGATGCTATCGATGTATGCCACACTTCCAATGTGGCACTGACGGCGAAGCAAAATCATATAAAGTGTATGTGCTAATGTGATATTAATTGCTCTGTATTAAAACAGAGTATTTCGCAACTTTCAATGATGATCCACCAAAATGATCCACTGTAAGAGTCTGCTAACATCGTTGCCTATTCTAACTCTCAAGCTCCCATCTTTATAAAGTCCTTCTCTCAGTTTTTGTTGCCGCCGCAGTTGTCAGCGTTGCAGTTAAATTTCACTGTGTGCTTCCAACAATCCTCGAAGTAAACCTCTGCCTCATTGAGATCTTGTCACAGCAAGGCGAGAAAATCGCCCAGGTGCTCGAATTGAGAATACGAGTTCTTCGGCTACAATGGCCCCTAGGTAGAATGTCTAAACTCGTACATCCGATGTATGCATTGGGGTATAAAAGAGCCGGCTCATATGCTCCCCGGTCCCCACATGAGCTCACCCCAGATTATTGCCTGGCAGATATGGTGAGTTAACAGACTTCAGCCAATAGTTCGTGAAGCCAGCGGGGATGAGGCTGTTAATTATATCTATTGGTGCGCTCTATTTGAATTTTTTCTGGCAGACGATGACATTAATAGCTACTGCACGTTTCTTGTGGCATACGTCAACCAAACTTGTACGGAATATAGCAAGGACATCCACAAAGGTTGATATTACTAAACTACCCTGTTTATGTGGAAGAGTGACAACGAGTTAGAAGCATCAGGACTGGTTCCCTGATTTGGGAATGCATCGCGCTTAGAACAGTTCACTCACTTTGGAGATGCGCCTGCCTGCCCACGTAGACGTCGACAACACAAGGCAGAAATTGAAGTATAAGTTAAAGCAAATCTGCAAAGATTTACTACATACTTAATTGTAAGATGATAAAAAAAATAGAAAAAATAATCGGTCGCAGGCTGTGAAAGCTTCCACCCCTGGATCCCCCACTTACATGCTCTAATGCAGGTCAGATATGCTGTTAGACAGCGGATCTCTGAGTTCGCGTCTTACTTCGCCATGGCCAGTCAAGACGGATTCGGGCTCATGAACAGTTTCGGCAACGATAATATGGCCAACCCGGCGGACCTCATGAACCTTGGTGGGGACATGGGTGGGTTCTCCATGGGCGGTGTCAATGGCGGACTTAATACGATGAATCCGAGCTGGGAGTCGGGATTCGGCATAAACAATGATGGAATGGACTCGTTTGGAACAAGCAGCAACGGCCCTGGGCCCACCAACAATGACATCAACGTTATGGCATCAGGGGGAGCATTTGGTGCTGCGTTCAACGACTTCACCAACTCCGGATTTGGTACCATGGATGTGCCTGTTAGTGCACCTACGCCTTCGGCTCCTGCTGCCGCGCCTACGGGTGTTTTTGCTGGTGGATTTGGTCACGGCGGCTCGCCTCCTCAGCAGAACGCACAGCCACCGCGTGCGCGCCCTCAGGTCCAGCAGCAGCCCCAGCAGCAGCGTCAACCCCAACAGCAGGCCCAAGGCCGCTTCTTCTTTGAGCAGCAGCAACAGCAGCAACAGCAACAACAACAGCAGCAGCAACAGCAACAGCAGCAACAACAACAGCAGCAGCAACAACATCAACAGCCACAGGCACAAGTCCAGCCTGCACGCGTTCAGCAGTCACAAGCACAGAAGCCAGCACCAGTCAACAGCGCGCAAGCCCAGGCGATGAGCCTTGGCATGTCGGGTCCCATGGATGCCTCATCGTTTGGAGGCCGTCCCGCTCCTAAGTTGGTCGGTTCAGGCGGCGGGGTCATTCCCGCGTCCATGGCTGGACCAGTGGCCAGCACAGTTGGCGGTTCTGTGCCCAACAGCAATGCTGCCAAAAAGCTGGAGATCGACAAGCGTCGAATTACGCTCATTCTGCAGATCAACCAGGAACTCATCCGGCACGCGGCGTCCAGTGCTGGCGACACGCGTGACAACACGCCGTCGCCTGTGTTTGCTTCTTGTATGCGTCGCCTACAGTCGAATCTCGCCTACCTGTCGTCTCTTACCGAGAAAACACCCAAGCCAGGTCAGCCCCCGTTCCCCCAGACGCTGTCGGCACCACCCGAGGTGCCTGCTCTTGCTGAGCCTTACAAGAGGCTCCAGCTGCTGTTCCCCGAGGTCATTGCTCTTATTCAGCAGCGTCAGATGCAGTTGAAGCAGCAGCAACAACAACAGCAGCAGCAGATGATGTGAGCTGTAGGTGGATGATGGGTTAATCTTGAAGTTCTGAACAAGTTCGGGACTGCAACAACACGTATCTTTTGAAGCAACGACAAGACGAAGTAATAGCTTGATTTGAAGACGGCCATCCTGCGACGCAGATGACCATATGTTTGATTGTATAGGATTCTCTGCTGACAGCAGAGCGCCGATGGTGAAGGCGGTTTGTAACTGAATATTTAACATGTACATTAACTTGATTGTAAAATGAGGGATAAAACAACAAGACATTACAGAGAGACTAGAAAGTGAAGTCTACGATAGCGAACTCTAAGGAGAAGGTGAGAAGGAAAGCAATGGTAGTGGTGAAGTAGTACTACTGCACTGGCTCTCCACTGGTTCTCGACGTTACCCTTTTATGAATCCCATAAGGCTCATTTCTCGCATCACATATGAACAGAAATTCTATACATTAACATCATCATTGATCAAACAGCTTCGTCACGTCCAAATTGTACGTCCATTGAGCTGTACTCATCGTTTTTCTCCTTCTTCACGCACTGGGAACAATCATACAGATAAGACTTCCGTTGAGAAGGATCTTGGGTAGAGGAGTCTCGTTACCCTCGGCGTCGTACTCAATGACATCCTCAAGAACCATGTTGACGAAATCGTCGAAACCCACCAGGTTACCTTTGAATTCTATGTTAGAGGCCATCCAAGTAGCCAGCAGAAGTACTCAATTAAAGTACTCATCAGGAGAGAAATGCATACCCTTGTTGCCCTTCATGATGACCAGGACACGAGAGCCAATGGTCTTGTCAACGAGCTCCAGAGGGAGAACGGGCGGAGGCGCCAGGACTTCACTCATTGCGCGGTTTCGTTCGTTCGTGGTAGTAGGAAGATGGCCGCAGACAGACTGACAGAGAAATCAGGTAAGGGTAAGGGTAACCAGGGCACGGGAGCATGTGAATGGGGTAAGGGCTTCCCCGCAAATGAGTCAGCTGGCCGCAACAAGGTGACTAATAGAGTTGCTCAAATGACATAATCGATATAGCATGGATGACTACAAATTCAAGATGTTGTGACTAAACAAAAATGCGCTACCCTGAAACAGCCTGTCATTCGACTCTTTGAACCCCACGACTCTAAACTCAGTTTGTTTCTTCTCCACCCTGCCAGTTTTTCACTCCAGTTCGCTAGCGCCAACTTCCTACCTGTCCCCACCGCTTGCAGATTCACCACTCTGAAAAGCGTACCGCATCGAGCTCATTGATTGGCTCCTTTGCACATCTTTCTGTTCCTGGAGTAATAGACTGCTGTTGGGGTTGTTCCTATCAGTACACGAGACACTTTCCGACTTTTGTCACCATGACCAAAGAATTGCCTCCGCATTCGGTGATCCGACCGCTGGGACTAGCGGACGTGGATCAGTTCGTCGAGCTCGAAGCCAAGGGATTCCCACCCGAGGAACGATGCACCCGTGAGAAGGCCCTTTACCGTCTTCGTGTGTGCCCAGAGCTCAGCACTGGAGTGTTCATTCGTCAATTCGAGACCGAGGAGTCGGCCGATTCGGACTCATCGTCAGATAGCGGTACGGCACAATCGCACCTGTTGGCTAGACCGCCTAAGCTCAAGAAAGAGCGACTCATTGCGCACATTTTGGCAACCAAGATGACGTCGGATCACGTCACCGACGAGGCTATGGAGATCCCTGATCTCGACACGGACGGTCGCCGCGTCAACGCCGAAGACCCTCGCGGACACCGTGAAGAGGGCCGCTGTATCGGCATACACGCTGTTGTCGTAGACCCCGAGTTCCAGGGCATGTCCATTGGCTCGTTGATGCTCCGTGACTACATCCAGCGCATCACCACCCAACACATTGCTGACCGCATTGCTCTCATTGCACACGACCGACTGGTGCCCTTTTACCAGCGTCTCGACTTCATTGACGATGGCCCCTCTCCCGTGAAGCTTGCTGGCGGCGGTTGGCGCCACGTGTGGGTGCCACTGTCTGCCGTCGACGACGACGAGTGAATCTAATGACGCTTTCGCATGGTCTTACTTCCTAGGAACGCGCTGGCATTTATTTTATATGTTTGCGTGTATCCACCTGATTCTAGATTAGGTTCTTTTGTGTAGGATATACGGCCGAAACGAGTCCACGACTGTAACTAGCTCAAATACCAGTGTACAATGTACAGGGAGTAGTTTCGTAGACTGGGAGCACTTCCAGGAAAATGACATTAGCTCTATCCTGTAGTCGTCACTTCAAGGCATCGTTACTAGTACGACATAGCCGCCAACAAGGCAACTATATGATCGTCTTCAAGATCCTTCGGTTGCAGCACTACGGAGCGCTTTGTTCTTCGTCCGCAGTAACGAGGATACACTGCTACAGGCAAGTCATCCGTACAAAGTACAGATCACAACCACCTGTCGTACTATCCGAATCCATCGGCGTGACCTCGCAACTGACTTGCGACAACAGCAGCCAAATACCTCAGAGCTATTACGCTAGACAATACAACGGAATGCCTCCAGTGAAGCCAGCGTATACCAGATTTGGCGTGCCGGAGTGTATAGATACATGAGACAGAATACATCTCTCCACCCTTTGTTCAAGACGGATTAAAAGGAATACCGTGAAAGTCCTCAAGGTCAAAGGCCAGGTCGGCCTCGTCAAAGTGCGGGAATTCGTCATCCCCAAGGTCGAGAGCTAGAAAGTTACCATTCGGAGTGACAACAGGTGCCGCGACGGAGGTAGATACAGGAGCAGGGATGGCCTGCGTGGTGCTCCCGTTGAGCTGCCTTACCTCTGACGGAGGTAGCGGCCCTCGAGGCGACTTATAATAATAATGGTTGTTGTGTTGGTGAATGACAATCTGCTGGCCGTTGCGAGCTGCTATTGCCACGAGGGCCTCAAGATTGGCATACGAGATGGACATGCTGTTGTCGAATTGGCTCGACGGTCCTACTGACACAGAATATTTTGTATCAGAGAGGTCAGGAGGCCCATTAGGGAGAATCTTAGACGAAGAAGAAGCCGACGACAGAGACGTGGCCGACGAAGGCAGAACACCGTTTCCAAGAGGAGAAGGAACTATAGCCTCGGGAGAGTTCAAGATGCTCGACAGCGAACTCGACGGTGGGACTGATGTAGTCTCAGCCACGTTTGGCAAACCTACTCCTTGAGGTCCTGGGACAACGACAGTCGAAGACGGCAGGCCCACTGCTGGGACGACTGTTGGCAGTGGCGCCGGAAGCTCCTGTTTTGGAGGTGCATTCACAGCCATTGCCTGAATGGAGTCGACATACCCTGGCTCTGGGCTCGGCTGCTTTGTTTCGTTGCCAGACAAATCATCTCCTGAGTCGTCACCCTCGCTCTTCGTTTTCTGCGGGGCTAGTTTGCGCCAACGGTTACGACATGTAAGTCCCGTGCGCCCCTCCATATCATCCGAGATCTTACGCCAACGGTTGCCATACTTTGCAACAAGGTCTAATAACCGTGAGTCCTCCTCGGGGGACCACGGCCGCAATCGCGACGAGATCTTGGGGTCGAGAACATCGTTGTATCGCTTGGCGCACTGATCGTCCGTTCGTCCGGGGATGAGCTGCGCGATACGCTGCCATACAGGACCCAGTTTGTTGAACGCTTCGAGGAGGACCTGATCCTCATGGTCGGTCCAGCGACCGCGACGAAGCTTCGGGTCCAGTGAGTGAAACCAGCGCTTGCGACAATCCTTGTTCGTTCTGTTGTGGAAGTTGGCGCTGATCTTGTCCCAATGACCGTTCTTGCCCGACTGGTCGCCCCAATATGATACTAGTAACCGTAGTTTCTCATCCTCTTCAGGCGTCCACGGTCTTCGCTTGCGGCCCTGGAGCGCGCTGTCGCTTGACTCCGCGACAGAGCCGCTATCGTTAGTGTTCATGGCTTCTCTCTTCACCCGACAGTTTTACAGGCGCGGGTCGTGACGTGTTCCGGCGCGTCTTTGGACACCCTTCCCGCTGCTCACTAATGATGCAAACGCAAGGCCGTCCAATTGGCCGCTCGCACAGGTGGCTAATATGCTGGTTAAAAAGTAGGAGGGAAAGATGCGATTGTCCATGGAAATGGCGGGGGGTATTTTTGACTAGTCTGCAGCCGCGCACGAGGAGGGGAAGCACCTCGCGACGAGCTCCGACGGTTTACCGGATTTTGAGTGCGAAATAAAAAATGGATGATTAATAGATGAATAATTGCTGATTCGCTGTGGCCAAGGGCTTTGGCGGGGCGGTGGTAAGGACAAAAAAAAGAGTTGCGTCGTTGCCACGGCGCTGTCGTAGATCGTGGGGTGCATGTTCACGAATATAAACGAACCAGATGATGATCCTGTAGAATGTAAGGAAAATGCGCAATTTGGGCTGAAAGGAGAGGGAACCGAGGATATCCAAGTGGACGTGGACACAAAGGTGCGAATATATGAGGGGAAAATAAAGCATGAAAGTATGCATTCTGTAGCCGGAGCTAATGAGCAATATATCATTGAATGGTGCTGCGAACGGTAGACGCGGATAAACACGGAGAAAACGCAATATATATGTATAAGAAATAAGACAAATAAATCAACAAGTAATTCAGAAAAAAAAAGATTTGATCGGTAGCAAGTTGTTTATATCAGGAGCAAAAATACCTATATTATGATCTCCGGTACTGCACCGGACTAACGGCACGTTAGAATCGAGTCGGCACCTCGAGGAGCACTAAAATTAGGTTATATTTAATGCATTGCTAAGGCGAGTTGCCGCTAGCAACCCAAGATAAGAAGACTCTCGAGATAAAGTTTGCTGACAGAATGTACATAATTGAGCTTGGCTATATACCAGCAGCCCAGCAACTCCCTCCAACTAGGCACACAACTCCATTTATCAGTAATCCACATAATCAGGAATTACTTAGCAATATATTTGCCTAGCAATGATAAAGCAACCGTTTATCCAGGAGATGACGACCCCTGGTAGCCGCGTTCCAGATGCGATCAATTTCATGTAAATCAGCGAAGAATAGTGAGTGAACTCGAGTCATTATTTCCGTATTACACCGTTGTATGTATCTAGTCTATCATAACGTCATAAATATGCTTTAGATCTTGGGCATAGGAAGCTTGGCCTTGTCGTGGCCAGCCAACACAAAAGTGTTACCCTTGTTATCGTGAAGGCGGCAGCTTGTGTAGGTGTATCTTCGAGTGTTGGAGTCAAGGCGGCACTCAACGTACAGATCCTGATGCAGCGGCACAGCCTTGATGTATTGCAGGCTGAGGTTACGAGTGACACCGAAATCAGCCAGCATCATCTGGATACGATCGCCCATGTCAGGAGTGTCTTTCCAGTATCGCTTATCACCAATAAACGCGTACGTGGTCAGGTAATCGATGATAGTGGCCGAGCAGCCACCGTGGACGATCTGGTGCGAGTTCTGCATACGCTCGTCTGTTCGCATCACAAAGGTGACAATAGTCTTACCGTCAACCTCCTTGATGCCGACGATTTTGGCGTCTTCAATGATCTCGTGACCCCATAGAGGGTTGAGCTTGCCCTGCTTGAACACAGAGAACATCTCGTTGGCTTCCTCGAGAGTAGGCATAGTGTGAGAAGACGTGGTAGTAGAGGTCATAGTTTGAGAAACGGAACCAAAATATTAACCCCGTTTAATGTGATGAACAGTCGGAAGTAACGAGGGCATCGGACTTTATATATATCAGGTTTGGGGTTCACATGCTCCTCGGACCTCGGCAACACGCAGCCGCATTGCCGAGGGCCGGCTGCTGCTTGGCGGCCCACCTACTAGCTACAGCCGAGCGCCCTGCTCGCTCATCTTGCAGTGCTCAGGGTACGCGAGGAATATGGGCAAGACTTCCGACCCACACATCCGCGGACATGCTTGAGTCAGCACCGTTGTAAAGCCCTTCACCCAGCTGCGCAGCTCGGCCATACAAAACACCGAGAAGTGTAGCCGTGTTCGTCACATGCTACATGTACTGTGACTACAATACCCGGCAATACTCTTTACCTGTACAATACCCGGTAATAGCTATATCCGTGCAACTCATAGTCACGTTCTAGTCCCATTCCATTACGTATATCTTTGTTTGTTTCATTAAATCAACTTTTTTCCCTTCTTTTATTTACTGTTCTGTTTAGCTGTTCCTATTTACTCTTCCTATTTACTGTTAGGTTCTTAATAGGAGCAACTACTGAACAGACCTCCTCGTACTCCTTTGATTGCACTGATGATCCCTGATAATCCCTGATTCTCGTCACTGCCCCCGAATAACGCCAATCCCCCCAATTGAGCCCCGTTTCCGCCAAGTTGCGCCCTTCAATCCCTCCGTTTAACCCCGTTTAACCCCTCCGTACCCCGTCTTACTCAGGCATCTCATCCCGTCGATCTCCCAATTGGGAGTTTCATCCGAGAGGTTAATCCGAAGCAGCAAGTCCCACGCGATACGATCTCAAGTCGCATATAAAAGAACGCATGACCCCCAGATCTCACTTGGCTTGATATATTCTCAATTTTGCCCCCCTCGCTCCCCGTTCTTGCTCTCTTCCCCCACATCGCGCTCGCGACCCCCGCGCACTCCGCCCAGCTCATCCCACGCACACCCCTACCCCCACTCGTGGGGGTTCTTAGTACTATTAATCGCATATCGTCGTCAATTTAACCCTTTGCTTCGTACTTCTCCAGTCTCTC
Organism: Sugiyamaella boreocaroliniensis; assembly: GCA_030575195.1. Taxonomy (NCBI): domain Eukaryota; kingdom Fungi; phylum Ascomycota; class Dipodascomycetes; order Dipodascales; family Trichomonascaceae; genus Sugiyamaella; species Sugiyamaella boreocaroliniensis. The sequence goes on along the minus strand of JAJMIE010000027.1, from coordinate 174,042 downwards.
GTCATCTGCGTAGACTGGAAGCCCCGTACAATTTTCACGGGTGGCCGCAATCGCGCATATTGAATCCCGCCACTCATCATCGAATCGATTTTGATTGTTGCGGTGGAAAAAAACTCTTCTTTTCTCGACTGATCTCCACTTGACTCATTGCATTCATAACCATGTCGTCGGCCGCGAGACTGTTTGGCCGTCGCGCAATTCTGGCTGCTGGTGCACTGACTGCCGGTGCCCTTGTCGTGACGCGTACTCCTGCTCGCAACGATGATCTCGACCCCTCGAGCCCCGGCTACAAACCTTTTCTTCCTCCGCCCGTCGAGGCTCCACGTGCTAGATCCAAGATTCTAGAGTCGCTGCAAAAACCCGACACTGTCTACGACATTGTCATCATTGGAGGTGGTGCTACAGGTGCAGGTGTTGCTCTTGACGCCGTATCGCGTGGCCTCAAAGTGGCCCTCATTGAGCGCGACGACTTTGCCAGCGCAACGTCTTCGCGATCCACGAAGCTCGTCCATGGTGGTGTCCGCTACCTCGAGAAGGCTGTCTGGCACGCAGACTACGGCCAGTACCAGCTCGTCAAGGAGGCCCTTCGCGAGCGCAAGGCCTTTTTGGACATGGCCCCTCACCTCTCCTTCCCTCTGCCTATCATGATCCCTCTCTATGAGTGGTGGCAGATGCCCTACTACTGGGCCGGTGTCAAGTGCTACGATCTGCTGGCTGGCCGCCGCAACCTCGAATCCTCGTACCTGCTGACTCGCGGTAAGGCCCTCGAGGCTTTCCCCATGCTCAACGACGACAAGCTCAAGGGTGCAGTTGTCTACTACGACGGTTCGCACAATGACTCGCGCACAAACGTGTCCATTGCTCTGACAGCCAGCGATCTCGGAGCAGACGTCATCAACCACGTCGAGGTCACAGGCCTTACTAAGGACAGCAACGGAAAGCTGACGGGTGTCACTGCTCGTGACGTCAGTGACCGTACCAAAGCTGGCGATGCTTTTGATATCAAGGCGCGTGCTGTGGTCAACGCAACTGGCCCATTCTCCGACACTATCCGCAAGTTTGACGACCAGAAGGTGCCCGAGATTGTCGTTCCTTCGTCGGGTATCCACATTGTGCTTCCCGGCTACTACTCGCCTAAGAACATGGGACTTCTCGACGCCAACACCTCGGATGGCCGTGTTATTTTCTTCCTGCCGTGGCAGGGCTCGACTATCGCTGGAACGACTGATGTGCCATGCGAGGTCGAGACAAATCCCATCCCATCGGAAAAGGACATCAACTTCGTGCTGAACGAGGTTAAGCATTACATTGACGGTAAGATTGATGTGCGCCGCTCTGACGTGCTTGCTGCTTGGTCCGGCGTGCGTCCTCTTGTCATGGATCCCGCCAAGATGACTGCTTCTGATGAGAAGAATACACAAGCAGTTGTTCGTAACCATTTGGTCACCAAGTCTGAATCTGGCCTGGTGACCATTGCCGGAGGAAAGTGGACGACGTTCCGTCAGATGGCCGAGGAGGCTGTTGACGAGTGCATTCGCGACTTTGCGCTTGAGCCCGCCAAGGACAAGTCGCAGACTGACGGCATGAAGGTTGTTGGTGGTCAGGATTGGACTCCGCTACGATACATTGAGCTCATTCAGCGCTACAACCTCGAGCCTGAGATTGCCAAGCACCTGTCCAACAACTATGGAACTCGTGCCTTCACTGTTGCTGAGCTGTGTGCCGAGGCCCAGGGAGCCGACGGTACACGAGGTGCTCGCATTGCACCTGCCTACCCATTTGTCGACGGTGAGCTTCTGTATGCTATGCGCTACGAGTACGCAACGTCGCCCATGGACTTCCTGGCCCGTCGCACGCGTCTCGCGTTCCTCAACTGCCACGCGGCCCACGACGCACTGCCACGAGTCGTCGATGTCATGGCCAAGGAACTCAACTGGACGTCAGCCCGCAAGAAGGCCGAATACGACGCTGCCCTTGACTTCCTCAAGGGAATGGGCTGGCGCGACAGTAACTAAGGTGGTGCTGACTGGTGAAGCCAACTGGAACAACTAACTGATACAGCCAGTTGGTAGAACCGCCATTAATATCTGCTGGATCTTAGAGTGTAAATTTAATTGAGTAATGTCTAGAATTGCGTGTAGGTCCTTGGGAAGTATTAAGGCATTATAGTGTAAAGCATTACAGTGTAAATGATGATACGAACAGCTGATGCTCAGTATCAAGTTGACCATCACCTTCAATTCATCAATTCAAGTGCTTCCTATCAATCAGCACTCTTCAGTACGCTTCAATACTATACGTCATATAACCATCTGACTCCATTGTGAAGTCGCCTCACAAGTCACCTTACAAGTCGTTCTTTTCTCATACAATAAAATTCGTAGCGTACTGTCACTACCATTCAATAAATAGCTCGCATATATCAACAGGCTCAGCGTAGGCTCTTTCTTGCCGTTCAAACTGTTGAAACACGTCGAATCAATGGCGCCTTCGTAGCGCGTCCGTTACGCCCGTGTGGCCTACTTCCCTGTGAGGCCCCGGTTGATGCCTGTCCACCACGCATTGAGAGCATCTGAGTTAGCAAGGCCTTTGAATCATCTGAATCACTTGAACGTCAACTTACGGCCCCAAGAAGCGCCATTCTGCGCAGAGTAAACAGACCACGTCCGTACGCCTACTAGCAGCAAGGCCCACACGAATCCTTGCACAAGAGGCATCATGATCTGGTCACGAATCGTCAGAACCGAGATCCAAAACCACGAGCCTTTGGCGGGCGCAATACCCCGTTGGTACGAGCTCTCAAACCTGAAGTCAGGCAGAGCAGGCAGTGGTGCTCTTTTAGCCATTGTTCTAGTCAAACGGCTGTGTAGGTGGTGATATGTATGAAGCTAAGTTAGGAGGCAAGCAACAAAGCTAATATAATCGTGAAGTAGATTTGCCAGCCGTCCCATACTACGCTAAAGGGAACCTCACTATTACCAACATCTCGTGAAGGCAAAACAAATACACAAGCAATTGATGTTATTGATGCAATTATAAATACAAGAGCTCAAGGCTTACGCTCAGAGGCTTCGTTTTTTTATTTTGAGTGTTCGTGGTCGAAATCATCAATTCGATAGGCGTCCCGCAGTTACTTGCGGTTCACGACTGCAGTGAAGATTCCATTCGAGCCACGAACCTTGAGCCAGCGACCAAGGCGAAGTTCTTTGGCAACAGCTGCGACAATTGTCAGAGGACGGTTCTCTGAGTCATCGACACTGATACGGTTAATGATGCCCGAGGCTCCACGGATCGAGCCCACAGATCTGAAACTGCGCTGGTCCTCGGACAGCTGCCACACCTTGATATCACCGCTCCACGAGCCCGTGAAGAAGAGGTCAGAGTACGGAACAGCACAGATGCTAGTGATGTATCGAGGCTGGGGTTCCGGACCTGCGGGGATTTGGCCGTTGGCTCGCTCAGCAGACGCGAGCTCAGGAGCCAAGGGCTCGTCGCGTCCATGCGCTTCTCTGTACGTGTACAGGGGCTTCTTTTTACTCATGTGCCATAGACACACGTTTCCAGTATCTCCACCAGTCACAAATAGCTGGTCATCAATCATGCTGCAACAGTCGATGCTTCCCTCGAGAACTTTTCCGGCTGTGTTCCGCGACGCTGCCGAATCGGCTCCGCGATACGTAAGTCGACTCTCGTCGGCGATTTTCCACACAATGGCCGAGCGATCTCGTGAACCTACACTAACACAACGCTCTTGAGCAAGTGCCGAGATGTCGGCAACCTCATCCTGATGTCCAAACAGAATCTCCACTTGGGCCAGCTGGTCGAGGTTAAAAGTGCGGACCTTGAGATCAGCACATGCAGCGTACAACTCGCTCGTTCCACGGCGAAATGTCAGACCTAGGACAACACCCTTGCGGTCCTTGGTCTCGAAAACTTTGACGGGTGCCAGGTTCTCGGCCGACCACACCACGATACGTCGGTCTCGGCCACCAGTAACGACGTACTTGCCATCTGGGCTAGCAGCAACACACAGAATCTCGTCAAAGTGGCCCTTGAACGTCTCGCGTGCCTCCTTCTTGACTCGGTGGTTACCACGAACGTATCGAACAGGGCGTGGTCGTAATGGGTTTGTGACATCCCATTTAGTCACCGTCAGGTCTTTGCTCGTCGTATAAGCGTACGGGTATCGGTAACAAACCGAAGTCAGACCATAAGCCTTGGCCTGGATCAACTTTGTGTTCTTGTTGTCGGGACTCGTCCGTGAGAAGTCGAGCGTATCAGCAATGAATCGGTAAATTTTACCCTGGGTCTCGGCGACATCCTCACGAAGACGACGAGCAATGATCTCACGATCCAGATCCTTGGCATCAAACGCATTCTCGTCTCCCAGACCATCGCGGGCCTGAAGCTCTGTTTCCAGGTTCTCCAGGTACTGTTTTGCAAGGCGTCGTCGTTTGTCGGCTTCAGTCTCGTTGAAATCTTCCTCCTCCTCTTCCTCCTCGCTCATGGCCTCTTCCTCGCCATCCACCGACATGTCACTGTCACTGTCGGCGCTTTCGCTGTCTGTCATTGAAGCGTCGGCCTCTGTGGGCTCGGGCCGTGCACGTGCGCTGGCAGGCCTACTGTTCCGTTGAGGCGGACCAGATCGTGGCGCTGTGCGCTTCCGTTTGGCCGGATTCACAAAAAACGAATCGACCATTTTGGTGTGTTTTAGTTAGACGGTGATGGATGGGGAATTTTTCAGGCAAATAATCTTTTTTCCTTTCGAGACGCGGCTGACAATTATTCTGAGCCGCACGCTGACGGTTCTGCCTTATGGAAAGCCGTGGGGCAATTCAACGCTTCAACAGTCGAGTGGCTCTTGAGATTCGAGAGAACGAAATAGCATGCATTTTTGCTCTTATATGTGGGGCCTTCCTTACTAGAAATTGCGCCATTTCATCTCCTCTGCCGTGGTGTGTTCTCCAGTGACTTCCGCCTAACAGCATAAACGAGACTATAACCACATAGAGTATCCTAGGCACAGTACAGGCTGATTCATCATATAAACAGACTCAGTAAATCGGCTGATTCATCATATAAAAAGACTCATATAAGACTTAAAATAAGGACAGCTTTCATAAAAGGACTCATCATCAAGAGACACGCCATTCACACATTCCTCACAGTCAATCATTTGGCATCTCATATACCTTGTTGCTTTCTACTTTCTCCGGGCTAAATAACAAATGGCTCATTAGACATACAATAAATATACAAGAACTGTCTAAGCAGAGCTTAGAACGCGTCCTGAGACTGGCCACGAGGTGCATAGCCAAAGCCACCACGGCCACGGCCACGACCTCCACGACCACGACCACCACGGCCTCCACGTCCACCGCGACCGTATCTGTTACCAGAGTCGGCAGCACCAAACGTCTCCATGTTGAGTTTGCGCTCCTCACCACGACGCTCATAAGCCGACATGGTCTCGTTGGCTCCCTCAACCTGTTCCTTCGTCGTCGACGAAATGTTATCGAAGAACGAGCTCTTTTTGTTGTAGTACTGGTCAGTTTCCTCCTCTTCCTCATCTACTCCTTCCTTGGTGAACTTGGCATTGCTCTGCTGGAAATCAAAATCACCTTCGACAGGCTCTGGCTGCTGTGGGCGCGGACGACGGAACTCGCCGTTGTTGTTGTTGTGACGGGGCTGCTGCTGGCGAGGAGGTCGCGCAGCATGCTCCTGACGCCGAGGTTGAGACGCGTGTTCAGCAGTCTGCTGAGGAGCTTGGGCCGGCTTGGGGGCCTGCTGGGTAGCCTGGGTCGACTGTTGTTAGTTTTGAGGCCAAACGTACAACTTAAATGACCGCCAATCAAACAGTCAACAACATATATCAGAAGGAAGGCAACGGAAAGTATCCGCACGGTTTTGCGCACTCAGCAGAAACATAATTTACATCCGAAAATACTTCATCATGTGGAGACATTGGCTGTTTGTAGCGGCAATAGGCCGTTACTTACCTGGATAATGGCCGGGTCCGTAAATTGAGCAGCAGGAGCAGGTGCCGCGTCCTCTGCAATCTGCAGATCCTTAACATCAGAGCCTCGGAACACAACAAACTCATACACTCCGTCAGAGGCAGGAATCTCGTTGGTACCTCCACGACGGCCCTCTGTTCCAAACGAACGAACGTTCATCAGCGACACCGTCGACTGCTCAGAGTTGATCTCGTGAAGTGTGCCAACATATCTGCATTAGGATGTGTCAATGGCAAAGCCTAGAATACGTACCTGATGTCACTGTTGGACACGAGCGAGATGTTCTTGCCAATGTACTGCGACATGGTTGTGTTGGCAAGTGACAAGTAAAAAGGAGCGAGAGAGCGGGGGTGAAATTTTCACTTTATACTACGAAGCGGCGGTTAATGGGATAACATGCCCCGATACCCGCATACCCCACAAACCACCAAATAACCAATAACCACACACTTCTATAACTATATGCTACTTTCCTGATCTTTAATCACAGCTCTGTGAACGCTAACACCCAGGCCCTTGACGATGTTATGGGTGTTCACAGCAACGCACGGTGATGAAGAAGTGTTCTTTGAAGCGACAGGTGACCTCGACAATGGTGTGTCAATCACGGCAGCTACATTCAAACAGGGAGCATTTGCTGCCAGTTTAAACACCAATTCATTAGAAACCATTCGATCCAGCAAAAACCAGCTCTCAAAAGACCAATGGAGCCACCTCATAGAATTTGTTCTGCTGGGCCACGCTTGTCTTACTGAACCAGAGTCTACCTACAAAACTGTCGACCTGTCGGCAGACGTCCGCTCATCTGGCCTCGACCTCCACATCGCTCAGATATTTGAACAGGCCGAGGATCTAGTACTGACAGTACAGTTAGGGTCCATACAATTTGAACCCTCACAGTCTGTTGTAGACGTGACAAAGTTCCGCAGAAAGCTCTATGCCCAGCAAAAGCAGACGAATCTTGACCTACAGAGGACGCAGGTCGACATCACGAAGCTCAAAGCACAAGTACAGGAACTTGTTACCGCCAAAAAGGAGCACGATGCGCAGATGCTGACGCGGTTCACGGCACTTCTCAACACCAAGAAGAAGAAGATAGCTGAGCTTCTTGGTCAAACTGCACACATTCAAGACAGTGCGCCAACGAGCAGCTTACCGAAGTTAAAGCGCTCTTTGTCCGAGGATGATCAAGAAGTGGCAGAAGAAGTTGCGGAAGAACCCGAAGAGGTCAAGGTCAAAGTGGAGCCCGAGCTCGATGTGCCTCCCGACGACTCGGCTGAAGAAACAACCCAAAGCGAAAAGGAAACAGAAGATGAATCCGAGTAAATGGCCCTCACTGATCAACGTCGTCGTCGAGCAATGAGATCGTTGATCTTCTCTGCAACGCTCGTCTGATCCAAGCGTAGTGCAATCTTGGAGGCTGCCTCGAGGGCCTGCTCCTTGTGAATTTGTGAAGCAATCGCAACAGCCTTGGGAAGGCGATTCTCCTTGCAACTGGACTGCAACAATCGCAGCAGAATCTTGTCAATCTCCAACTCCAACTTGGACACGTCATCTTGAAGCTCGCCATCGCGATTGTCTGTTGACGTACGATCACGAGTCGTCTCAAGAACAAAGCGGTTTGTCAAGAGATCCCGCTCCTGCTCAGAAGTACTGGGGTCAACAGGCACAGACAAGTCAAATTCAGATGTAACGGGTAGCGGCAGAGCAGGATGCTGATCACCACCCTTAAGAATCGTACACAAGAACTTGTCCTGGATAACACCAATCGGCCAGTAGGACTCAGTGCGACCTTGGTCCTTTGCTAGCTGTGTACCGTCGAGAATGGGCACCCACTGTGCCTGGAGAGGCTCCCTCCAGCGCTGCAGCATAAGTAGAATACCAGATGAATCATAGATGCAGGGATCTCCGTCTTCTGAGAAGAATGCTGACACAAGAGAGTTGTGGGCAGAAACGTCAACGACATCGTCCTTCTGGTAAATATAGCTTGACTTTGTGTCTTCGAGCGAGTATGTCAACGACCCGTCTACTCGACTGCGAACAATCATTGTCAGGTTCTTCCACGAACTGCAAGTGACGACAGCATCACGAGACTGACGATGCACAGCCAGAGGAGTACCGTATATGTTAAAGCTCCGCACATATCCCAGCTTTGTACAGATAACAATGACCGAGTTAGACAGAGAGATAGCACGCACCTGGTCGCCTTCGGCCACATTGTATTCCCAGTTATCTGAGAAACCATCGTGGAAACGGAGTAGTACCTTTCCGGTGGACGTACTCGCAAAAAGACATGCTTCTGCAGAAAGAGCTGCCAGATCGTAACTGACATAGTCGGTGAAGTGGTATTCTCGGTGAAGCCCCAGATCAAAGAAACTCACAGTAACAGTGTGGTGAGACTCCTGCGAAACGCTCCACGCGTATCCGATGGTGTTCATGCACAGGTAGCGGCGGCCATTACGCCACGGAGTGCTTCCCGGCTGGAAAGCTGCAATGCTTTTCATTACCACGGCAGGAGAGCCCGACTTGTGGCGCTTAGCAGTCGACGAGCCGCCGTTGAGGCTGCGCTTACCGTTCGAGTCAACATAGCCAGCACCGTCGTCATCAACAATCCAGTCTTCAGGCGCACCCTCATCGTAATCGCCATCAATAGGTGCCAAGCTCAGATCGAAGTCCTCATCATCTTGCTTAGAGCGCGTCGATCCATTAGTTCCATTGATTTTCTTGAGGTCGAAGACGGCCACTTCACCCAACTGAGTCGGCTTGTTCTCGGGGATAACCTCGAGGAAGCACATCATTTTGCCCTGGTGAGTGATGTACACCATTTCGTTGCGGTTCGGATGCCAAAGAGACATGAGCGGATGTTCAACGTCCATCTTAGCGACAACGGAAAGCGTGTCCGCGTTCCACTGGATGATCTTGTTGTCCAGAGCACTCGACATGATATACCGACCGTTTGACGACCAGTCGAGATGTGTGATGGCATTCGAGTGTCCGTTGGTGCGGAAGCGACGGTACTCGACCCAATTTGAGCGCGAGAACACGGCTATTTCAAACGACTTGGTTGGCACAGCAAAGCACTCACCATCCGGGTGCCAGGCAACACACGAGCTGCGATCGTCGGCTGCGTCTTTTATCGTCGGTACGATGTTCTCGAGTGTGTGAACAAGCTGCGGTGACTGTTCAGAGGATAGAGAGTAGAAGAGCACATCACCGTTGAGACACGAAATGGCCAGCATTAGCCCGGAGGGATGAAATGAGACGTGTTTAGCAGGTGGAGCCTCGAGCTCCATCATCCGCACTATATCCACGACATTGATGACTTTGACGGAAGCATCATTTCCGCACACCGCGATCCACTGGCCATCGGGCGAGAAAACAGCTTCACGGATAGCCGAGGGGCTTCGTGCAACACACCCAAGGAATTCGTTAGACTTGAGGTCGTAGAGATTGACGGTTCCATCCTCAGAACAAGTGGCAAAGTGTGTTTTAGAGGCAGAAACGCCTGCAATAGCCTCTTCGTGAGCCTCGAGAGTCACGGGCTCGGCAGGGTCGTTGAACACTGAGAATTTGCGAATGAGGCAGTTACTACCAACAGAAAACAGAAACTCGCCATCTGGCGAGTATGCGATCCGGTTGATTCCTGGTGGATGAGGATATCGCGCGTTGGTCTTATCCTTCATAGTTGTAGGTAGGTAACTAATTAAGCACGCGTCGCGCGTTTCGTGAAGTGGTCTAAGCGGGTTTCTCGTATTTTAAGCGAATAGTGTAGGGGGATGCCAGTTGAAGCGAGGGCTCTATAGATGGCAGAAAAACAATATATCAGGTAAATGGATTCATCAACCTACAAAATTACGTGGTTTCAATGAATCGAAAATAAATAAGATTGTGATAGTGCCTTTCCCAGTGCTGATTCGTTCTGCACGGTAGAGAAGAAGTCGCTCAAAGAGTCAAATATGAGCATTGGAGACAGGCAATAGCCACATGGCTCTGAAATAGTCAGTGTTCAGTCAGCTCAGTCGTCATCCACCCAAGTGGACGTTGGATACCTGATTTCCATTGTGTGAGGAGTCCTGTGTTTGGATACGCCCTCCCAAGGCTTCAGCGGATCGGCGAATCTGAACAGCTGGGCATTTTGCTCCACAAACTGTAAATAAAGAGCAGTCGGATCCACAGCCATGGTCTCAAACGGAGTAAAAAGCTTGTCGTGCCCAACACATACTGCAGCTAGTGCCCAGATCACAAACCCAAGGACAATCTGGGCCATACTGCCAACAGGACCATGCCCGTTGATCTTCAACTCATATAGCACCCACAGCACCCCCAGCCTTTGAAGCATGTTGCCAGAAAGAAGCCGCTCCTTTTCATTTATGAGAGAAAGGACAGCCACGAGAATCCAAGTAATTGACGACATAGCTAGCTGCAACTTGCGATAGTTGACCCAAGTACCAAGAAGGCAAATGAGCAGCTCTACCAGAAGAGCCACATCAAACATAAGATAGTAGTACGTTTCCATTCGCCATGAATATGAAAAGGCGTAGACAGCGTATTTGCGGAACGAGGTCTTCGTGTATGGCGAGTTGTGGCGTCCCGTGTAGCTTGCCATCATCATATCGACAACGAGGCCCAACGAGTGTGAGCAAAAAAGCCCAAAGATAAGCGGCAGATTAGACGTTGCTGGTACAGGATAAGGTATAAGTAGCGATACGACTTTGAAAGGCAGGCCACCCTTGTGTTGCTGTGCCCGCGTCGCGAGGTATAGAACTACCTGATGAGGTAGCAGATTCAATGGCAGCGCAAGGTGTCCAGCACGATTATAGGCACTCGAGTAGCCCAACCAGGCCAGAAGACTGACCAGATTGTACAATTGAAAGCTGATAGCAGCTATAGAAGCTCCACATACGACCAGCCGAAGGTACCACGGGATATGGCGGACTGCGCCACGTGAAGGCTGTATCTGCGAATTGATCCATGGTAACGCGCTCTCGAGACCAAACACAAAGAACTCCTCAACAAACAAGTATGCAAGACCAGCCTTAAGGTCAAACGTGTACAGATCCTCGTACCTGGAGCCCATAGCAGGTACTGAATAGTTTGGAACTGAGATGTAAGTCCTTTCTACAAAAAAGAAGAGGGCTAGTTGATAGGGGCTAGGAAGCCTCTTATCGTGCATGATTCGCGGGGACGGACTATAAGTACAATTGATGCTAGCATATGAAACGCCATAGAGCTGTCAGCTATTCGGAGAAGTCATGGAGAGGATTTAAAGCCTTTGAGAGAGTTTAAAGCCGTAAATATGAGAGTCATGAAGCTGTGAAGTCGTGAGTTTGAAATGTACGCTCAATCAGGTAAGAACCGAATATCCGGCCGACAGAATGGAAGCCTCAGCATCAGAAAATAATATTCAACAGGCGGCTATTCAGCAAGATGGAGGATGATAGGACGCTAATACAATTGGTAAACGCGGAACCCGTTTCGCTATAGCCTTGATGCTGTCATTCCACCCACGTAGCTTCGGGACTTTTAAGTTTCAAGGCCTCTGTCATATGCACAGGGGTCTGTTGCCAAAACTTAAACAAGTCGGCATTGTGTGTCACAAACTGCGTGTAGTGAAATGCGGGATCCACAGTGACGGTACCGAAGGGGGTCGCTAGGTTGTCGCGGCCAACACACAGTACCGCTAGCACCCAGACTGCCGCGCCAGGGAGTAGCTGGATCAGACTGAGAAACGACCCTTCACACATGGCAGCAAACGTGGAGACCGCAGAGAGGCGTGCACTGGCCGAACCAGCCATAAGGATAGGCGAGAATTCGACAATTATGTATAAAGTAAACAGAGACTGCAGAGTCGTTGACAGCGTCAACTGAAATCGTCGGTAGCCAAAAAGATTGCCAACCGTGCGACCGAGAAGTTCAAGCAGCGGCACCAATAGCGCAAACATATAAACAATCGTCAGTTCATTCCACGACATAGCATATCGTATCATCTGTGCCAGCTGTAAGCTTGAACCCGCTATGTAAGGCGACCCATGAGCGCCAGTATAGGTAGATGTCAGCATATCTACGGCAAAGCCAAAACTAAAGACGAGGAATGCTCTCAGCAATAGAATTGCATTCGATGAAAGCTCTGGTGGCGATATCGGATGATTCGCGAGCGTATCGAGAGACACGAGGTACTTATTGGCCATACTCTCGCTGAGATGCCTTACAATCTTCTCTGGAAGCAGCTTGAAAGGATACCCCGGGTCTCGGCCATTCCCAAGCGACAAACTCGCCATACACATTAGAAAGCACAACATATCGTAGATGCAACTACTCAGGAGATAAGTTGCTGTTCCATACAATGTCACTCGAACCGCCAACGGTACTGTTCGTACAGTGCCTACTTCGGGCTGTAGACGCGGTTTGATTTTGTTAAGCACGAGGAGCACCGAGAAAGCAATAATCATCTCAAGAAACAGGCATACAAGAGCAAGCGCCTCATGATCTCCATGTTTTGCGCGGTCATATGATTCAAGGATGAATTCCTTGAAATTCATGTAGATGGGAAAGTTGAGCTTCCCCGCAAAATCGATAAGAACCTCGGGACCGACATGCCCCTAAGCGCATATCGTCCTGCATAATCCTCGCGCAAGGGGAGACCTCGAGTAGTCAGAACTCCAGACTTGCACATTAATCGAGTAAAATACATCAAATCGTCAATTGGTCATTATCATTATAAAGGTTACACTGGTGTACAGTAGGCATTCTGCAAATAGAGCACATGGTGCACAGTATGCTAGGCTATATCATAACTCACGATTGGCATCCAGCTCAACCCAAGTGGCAGGTGCAAGGTTGACTTTATTGACTTCATCGACAAGGTCGACCATGTCATCGACCTCGCCAAACCACGGTTTGAAAAGAAGAGGATACCGTGGAAAGAGCTGCGGAAACAGTATGGTAGGATCCACATTCATACGTTCAAACGGCGTGTAAATTCTCTCTTGGCCAGCAAAAATCCGTGATAGCCCCCATACCATAGTAGCAGGAGCAAGTATTACAGTCCTTAAAAGGGAGTCGGTGCCATCAATCGTTAGAACTGCTCCCAGTATTGCCAGCCGTTTAAGCACCGGTGCAGTCAATAGTTCTACTCTGTTCTCATACAATACGTACGCAAGGAACAGAGTATGCAACAGAGTAGAAGCCACTAGCTGAAACCGGCGATAATTGAAGAGCGCACCCACAAGGACGATACACAGTTCGACAGAGTGCATGGCATCGAAACATATCGAAGCAAGCGTGAAATCATCGAGGAGCGTTCGGGTTCTAAAGATCATCGAGTAGCGAATTGGAACTGTGTCGTATGGCGAGTCTTCGCGGCCCGTGTAACTGGAAACAAGCATGTCAACGAGCACGCCGTACAAGTACGACGTCAGTAGACGCAGCATCGCAACTCCAGGACTGCATGCTTGAGGAGGTGTAATGCACGATAACAGAGAGACTTCAGGATCCCCACTGGCCAATGCTGAGCCTTCATCGTGAAACACGCATCCCTGTTCTTGAGGCCAGTACAAGCGGAAACCCCGCTTTACGAGGTGAGTCTGTACTGATCGAGAAAACACACTGAAGGGAAATATGTTCCCTGATAGGAACCAGCTTGAGTAGCTCATCCATGCGGTATAGCACAGAGCGTCGTACAAGCCGAGCGCCACGACGGCAATGGCGCTTACGTACAGGGCGCTTCTCACTTTTGGAGGGAGGTCGCGAACATCTCCTGGCGGCAGGCTTAACCGTGTCTTTATCGAAAGGTAAGCAAATCCGGCAATCCAACTCAACCCTATAAGTGCCGCCGTATACACGACTGCCAACCCCGGGTCGTGTAAATTGCCATTTTTCCAAAGCTCATACAGCAACCAGGCGCGCTCCATTACAGGTGAACGCCGGGACGTGCGGCCGAGTGTGAAACAGGTCTGAATGTACAAAGTCAAGCGAATGTTCAGATTCTAATTGATTGACACATAGATTGATCAAAGTAAAATGCGTAAATTTGTCACAAAGTAACAGGCGGTGAAGTTAAGGTCAAGTTGGTGAAGTTGTAATGTCGATATGCCCTAAATATCCCTAAGTGCATATCGGCAGTAGGGAAGCGTAACGGCTCTATAAAGCCCAGAGTTGAACTAGCAAAATATATTAAATCGTTAATTGGTCGTTATCATTACAGAGGTAAAAGTGACGTGCAGTAGACGTACTGAAAGTAGAGAACATTTGGAGTAGACGCCCATTATGAAGTACAGTCAAGTATAGTGAAAGACAGTGATGTGAAGTACGGTGAAGGCCATGAGTCCAGTGAAGCACAGTGAGTGCAATATAGTACACGAATAAGATATCTTACTAGGCCATATTACAACTCACGATTGGCATCCAGTTCAATCCAAGTGGCAGGTGCGGTGTTGATTTCATCAACCATGCCAGGGGCATCGTTGAACCACAGGTCGAAGAGAGCAGGATATCGTACAAAGAGCTGTCGAAACAGTATGGTCGGTTCCACACCCATGCGTTCAAATGGCGAGTGAATGTTCTCTTTGCCAGCAAATATTCGTGATAGGCCCCATACCACAAAAATAGGAGCAAATAGTATAGTGGCTAGAATGGAGCTATCAATCTGCAAAATCTCCGACAGTATCATCAGTCGTCCAAACAGCGATCCAGTCAACAGCCCTTGCCTGTTCTCATACAATACGTACGCAACGAACAAAACATGCAACAGAGTAGAAGCCACGAGCTGAAACCGGCGATAATTGAACAGCGCACAAATGAGGACGACAAACAGCTCGACAGAGTGCATGGCATCGAAACATAGCCAAGTAAACGTGAAACCACCGACAATTGTTCGGTTTTTGAATGCCATCAAGTACCGAATCGGAACCTTGTCATATGGTGAATCTTCGCGGCCTGTGTAGCTGGAAATAAGCATATCAACGAATAGGCCGTACAAGCATGGCATCAGCAGACGCAAGGATGCAACTCCAGGACTGCAAGCCTGAGGAGATGTAATGCACGATAACACAACGCTAGAACGATCTTTACCGACCGGTCTTGTAAATTCATCGTGAAACGCGCACTCTTGATTGTGGTACATGTAGAAACCCCGCTTAACCAGGTGAATGTGGACTGACCGAGAAAGCACACTGAAGCGATCTATGCTCCCTGATAAGAACCAGTTTGAGTAGCTCACCCATACGATATAGCATAAAACGTCGTAAAGGCCGAGGCTCACGACGGCAATGGCGCCCACGTACAAGGCGCCTCTTACATTTGGAGGAAGCTTGCGAAAAGTTCCTGGTGGTGGATTTAACCGCGCCGTTATCGTGGAGTGCACAAGTCTTGCACCTAAGCTCAACCCTATGATTGCCGCTGTATACACATCTCCCAATCTCCGGTCCCATAATTGGCCGTTTTTCCAGTTTTCATACAAAGACCCCATAAAAGATGAACGCCGTGAAGGGAGATGTCAAGCGAAGCGTAAGCTTGTAATGGATGCGTCTGTCGGCGACGAAGTAAAATGCGGCGAAGTGAAAGGTCACGGAAATAAAGTTGGTGAAGTGATGACGTTCATTCGCCCCAAATGCATCTAAGTGCATATCATCAGCAGGGAAACCTAACAGGCGGGGTTCTATGCAGTCCAGATTGAAACAAGCAAATTACATTAAATCGTTAGTTAATCGTTATCATTACAAAAGATAAACTGGTGCGCCGTAGACGTACTCGAAGTAGAATACATTTAGAGCACACACCCATTATGAAGCACAGTGAAGCACAGTGAAGTACAGAGAAGTACAATGAAGTACTCTAGAGTACATGAAATGCACACTACCAGGCCATATTACAACTGAAGATTGGCATCCAGCTCAACCCAAGTGGCAGGCGGAATGTTGACTTCATCGACTATGTCAATGGCGTCGTCGAACCACGGTTTGAAAAGAACAGGATACTGTGAAACGAGCTGTGGAAACAGTATGGTCGGATCCAGATTCATACGTTCAAATGGCGTGTAAATGTTCTCTTGGCCGGCAAATATGCGTGAAACCACCCATACCACAAAAATAGGAGCAAGCAGCACAGTTGCTAAAACGAAGGGATCAATATTGTAAATTTCCCACAGTATGACCAGTCGTTCAAACGCTGTTCCAGCCAACAGCCCTAGTCTCTTCTCGTACAATACGTAAGCAACGAAAAGAGTATGCAACAGAGTAGAAGCCATTAGCTGAAACCGGCGATAGTTGAACAGTGCACCAACAAGGACAACACACAGCTCGACAGAGTGCACGGCCTCGAAGCATACTGAAGCAAGCGTGAAACCATCGAGCAGCACTCGGAACTTGGTCACTATCGAGTAGCGTCTCGGAACTGTGTCGTATGGTGAGTCTTCGCTGCCCGTGTAACTGGAAACAAGTATATCAACGAGTACGCCGTACAAGTACGACGTCAGTGTACGCAATAAGGCAACTCCAGGACTGCATGCTTGAGGAGGTGTAATGCACGAGAACCTGGAGCCATTAAGATCTCCACTGATCGATCCTGAACTTTCACCGGGAAAAGCGCATTCTTGATGATGGTACATGTATACACCTCGCTTAACCATGTGAACTTGTACTGACCGAGAAAGCACACTGAAGGGATCTATGCTCCCAGACATAAACCAGTTTGAGTAGCTCATCCACACGATATAGCACCCTACGTTGTATAAGCCAAGGCTTACCACGGCAATGGCGCTCACGTACAGGGCGACTCTCACATTTGGAGGAAGTTTGCGTACAGTTCCTGGTGGTGGCTTTAACCGTGTCTTTATCGCGGAGGAAACGAGTGCGGCACCCCAGTTCAATCCTATAAGTTCCGCTGCATAACAAGTATCAATCTCCGGTCCCACAAGTTGCCGTTCTTCCAGCTTTCATACAGCGACAAGATGTACTCCATTACAGGTAAACAGGGAGAAGTGTGTCCTACTGCAAAACAGGTGTGAATTGTTGAAAGTCAACTGAACGCGTGAGCTTGTAATTAATGCGTAGACTGAAAACGAAGTAAAACGCGATGTAAATGCGCCTAAGTGCATATTGTCAACAGGGAAGCCGATCGGCAGACGTCCCATGAAGTCGAGTTTCAAACAAGCAAATTGCATTAAATATTTAATTAATCGTTATCATTACAGGGATAAGTTGATGTGCAGTAGAATGTACTGCAAGTAAAAGAGTACAGTGAAGTACCACGGAGTACGATGAAGTAAGATGAAGTACGCGAAATGCAACGCTCCGGGCCAGTTCACCACTCACGATTGGTATCCCGCTCAACCCAACAACTGGTATGTATAACGTTGACTTCACGGACCTTCACAGCGACATCGCCAAACCACAGTTTGAAAAGACCAGGGTACCGTGAAAAGAGCTGTGGAAACAGCAGTGTCGGATCTACACTTATGCGTTCAAATGGTGTGTAAATGTTCTCATGGCCAACAAAGATTCGTGACATACCCCATACCATACAAGCAGGAGCAAACACTAGAGTTCTTAGAATGGCACCATCAATGGAAATAAGCTCATACAATATCACCAGACGTTCAAACAATGATCCAGCCAACAGTCCTCGTCTATTCTCGTACAATACGTACGAAACAAACAGAGTGTGCAACAGAGTAGAAGACATGAGCTGAAGCCGGCGATAGTTGAACAGCGCACCAACAAGGACCAAACACAGCTCGACAGACTGCATGACATCGAAGCATAGCCAAGCAAGCGTGAAATCATCTACCAGTAGTCGGCTTTTGCGATGGAACCAGATGGGAATCGAAGTATCGTATGGTGAGTCGTCGCGGCCCGTGTAGCTGGAAATAAGCATATCAACAAATCGCCCGTACGAGTACGACATCAGTAGATGCAGCGACGCAACTCCAGGACTGAAAACCTGAGGACGTGTCCCGCAAAATGATTTCCAGGGTATACCAGCCTCTCTGATCATTGCTAAACCTTCATCGTAAAACGCACATTCTCGATGGCCCTGATATATATAGAAACCCCGTTTGACAAGGTAATCTTGGACTGCCTGAGGTAGTACGCTGAAGGGATCTATGTTTCCCGAAAACCACCAGTTTGAGTAGCTCATCCACGCGATATAGCACACAACGTTGTATAAGCCGAGGCCCACGACAGCAATGGCGCTCACGTACAGGGCGCCTCTCACATTTGGAGGAAGTTTGCGAACAGTTCCTGGTGGTGGCTTTAACCGCGTCTTTATCGTAGAGTTACAAAACCAGGCGCCCATGTTCAACCCTACAAGTGCCGCCAAATACACGAGTCCCAATCTCACGTCGTCCAAGCAGCCGTTTTTCCAGCTTGCATACAGCGACGTGACGTACACCATTACAGGTAAACACGAGACGTGTGTCCTATTGTAAACTAGTCGTGAAATGTTGAACGTCAACTTAACCGTGAGCTAAAATGCACGTGACCTAAAGGCGCCTAAGTGTGCATCTCGTCAGCAGAGAAGCTGCTCGCCCCAGGTTCTATGCGGTCCAGATTCAAACAAGTAAATTACATCAAATCGTTAATTAGTCGTTATCATTATAAATGTTAAACTGGTGTACTCGAGGTAGATTACATTATAGCATACACCCATTATGAAGCACAGTGAAGAACAGATAGCGGTGGAGTTGATTACCCCGCACTGTCGGTTAACAGCATAGATAAGCAAGCACCTACGAAGCGCCAAGTCAACAGCTACTGAGTCTAACTTCTTGGCGTAATTTCAAGATCATCGGAATTCCAATAAATAAACCAAATATCATACTATATATACCATTGCACACGACTGCTCACAATAAATTAGGCCCACCAGGGTATTCTCATGATAAGTGCAGCTGCCAGGACCGGAGCAACAAACCAGACGACTGCTCTTGCCATTTCCATTTCCAAAAAATGGCCGTTCAAGACAAAGATTCCAGCACCTTGTCAACGTCCTTTTCAGTCAGCAGCACACCACTCTCAGAGCACTTGGCCTTCGACCGCAGCTCATGGCACAGACCATCAATGTCAATGTCGCCAAACTTGGGGTGTTGGCAGATGCGGTCCCAAACGGCAGTACAACTCATGAGTTTGGCAGGCTCAGGCACAGTCTCATCATCAGCACCGGCAGCAGCCGAGGGCTCCGCGCTCGTGCTAAGGTTGGTACCTGTTGGCAGTCCTGATGTCTTGTTGAGCATCTCAAACGTTGTGTTGGCAATAGGGTTCTCAATCGAGTCAAAAATACTGTAATCTGACGTGGCCAGCTCGGGCAGTGTGAACTGGTCACCCTCGAACAACGGGTCCCGGTACTCAGAGATGAAGTTAACATCAAACTCAGACGGTGAGAACATTGCTGCGCTTGACGACGGAGTTTGTGACATAACAGAAGGAGTGTTGCCTGTTCCAGTGACGACATTCTGAGGAGAAGTCGAAGAGCTCCAAGGAATGGTGCCAGCACTAATAACAACAGGTGGAGGGGCAGAAGATAGAGTCGACGTAGGACCCGAGGACTTGGGCAACGGACGGTCTCGCGTGCCACAGGCCAGAGACAGCTGATCACAGAAATCTTCGGGCTTAGAATCAGACAGCCCAGAAGACCGCCGGCGATCGTCAGCAGGTGAGGTAATAACTGATGCTGATGAAGCTGGCGAGAAAACGAGGTCTCCACTGGACTTTGAGCTCGACGACGAAACGCTGGCATGATTAACAGGACTCTTAGAAGCCGTCGAATTTGCCGGCGATTGCTGCTGCTGTTGCTGCTTAGAATCGTCACCAGTAAAGAATGGGAATTCAAATGTGAACGGGTGAGTCGAGCCCAGGGTCGCCGTGGTACCACCAAGCTCCTGCTTCACAAGCGTTGTGTTTTTGTTACCAGAAGTCTGACTAGCCCCACGAGTCTGGCGGTAACGCTTGAGCTCGGCTTGTAGACCCTCAACTTGCAGTTTGAGGAATCGGTTCTCGGAAGTGGTTGCCGACGACTCGGTTTCCAGTTGCTTGACACGCTCTTCAAGCTCCTTGAGATGGCGCTCCTTACGTTCACGGAAAGCACGCTGGGCAGCTCTGTTTTGGGCCTTTCGGCGGCTCTCGTGCTGGTCGCCCAGTTGCTCCTCCTCGAGCACAGGCTTGCGACCCAGCTTCTTGTCGGCCTTATCGGACTTAGCCGACTTGGCCTGATGTGACGGGCCATTCTGAGACTCAGTCATGCCCAAGATGTCGCGATCGAAGTTGGAGTTCTTACGCTTCTCAGGGAAGCTCATATGGGCAGGAGACGGCGTCTCATTGGGGGACAGCGATACCGAATCAACAGATACAGGGGAGAAGCTCAATGAGTTGGACTGGCCTGTAAGATCACCACTAAGGTCGAGTAACGGCTCGTCAGTCGTTGGGAATGGTGCGAACAGCGCACTGTCATCCAAGAACTCGTGCATAGATTTTGCCGTAGTCATTGCGTCTTAGTTAGCAACAAGTTCAACAGAAAAGAGGAAAAAGTGACGAAGCAAGAAAAGAGACGAGACAAGACAAGAAAGGAAACAAGAGGCGAGATAAAATAAGACAAAAATTAACCCGATCGGCCGAAATAAGTCTGGTGACGCGAACCGTGCGAACCGTGCCGAAACTCCCGAAACACCCACGACTGCCAAACCGTCGACAGCTTGCTTACAAAAAATAACCCCAACCAATCTGACAGTGCCGTTGCACACAAAAAGGCCCCCTTGTTGCTAGGGTTCGGGCCGCGCAAGTGGCAAACCTGACGGAGAGTACCCTAGCCCTCGCGGTGACAGTGCGGACCGCCAGATGGCTCTTGTCAGATGGAAGGGCGATGATTCTACGATGAAGCGTAGGACGAGGCTGTGGGGTGTCGATGGCAGTCGGATTTATCGGGACTTATTTGGGAGAGTCATTCGCTGAAAAAGCGCTACTCGCGACGGGTCGATTCTTGGTCTTCGTCTTCACGGCATTCATCGGGCTCCAATCAAGAAGGACAATCGTACAACTTCCTCGTATACAATACTTACCGTTCAGGTCGTAGCTACAATCTCCAAAGCACTATCAAATGTAACGAGCAGTTACACGCTTACACAAAAACTCGGGACGAATACACGCGCAACGCAAGTGTCGACTTGATCAAAGAGAGACGGTTAGAAACTGCTAATGATGAAGTCAAGTTGGTAGGTTACCTGTGATTTGTAATGGGGGCTGCGGTCGAGGCCGGGTAAATGAATGCGGCTGTGCCAAGACTCAGACAACTGCGGAATAGGCTTTCCGGATCCGGCAGGCGGGGTATTAGTTGGACAAGGGCTTTAAACAACACAGAAAGAGTGCCATTAGTAGATTATAGAGATGTAAAACACACAGTAGTGAAGATATTATATATTCAAGAGTTTCAAGCCCCTTAATTGGTGGAACTAGCCCTCGGCGTTATCGATCAGGGTAGGGGCTCAACGGTTCGAGGGTAGGGGCTGTCGGCTTAATGTGCGGCACTCATCACCTAATCCGGCACAAGCCGGTAACAGGGTCCGACACGGGCCAGCCTCGAGACGGCTGAGTCTCGTGAGTCGCGACTTGCTGAGCCCTCACTTGCAACGGCTGGTGTGCCAGCTTAGCGACGTACTACAGGGTACGTAATCCGCCAATTACCACCCCGTACCAACGCCGAACCCGTAGTTCAACAACGGTTTTCATTGGCCGGATGTCGGCCGGCCCGGTACCCGGTACTGTCAGCCGCACCACACGGGTCTTGTAGAAGGTTCTTCGGTACAGGTCTGGACTCGACAGGAATCAGACGCGGCCCAGATGATGGCCAGATGCTGACGAGATGAGGCTCTTTGATAAGCTCTCGACACGCCGTGAGGGGCTGACACCATGGGGCTGGTGATGAATTTTAGAAATGACAGTTAAACGTGTGCTCCAGGAAGTAAGGTGAGAATGAGTGAGGGTAATGAGCTGACCGCTTCCAAGCACTGTGATCAGCCATCCATCATTTGGGTTCAGTGACAGCATGAAGTTAAGTGTATGACTGGAGCGGATCTGGGCTGTAACACCAAATAAAGGCGTCAAGCGACATGAAATAGCTGCTTGTGAGTTATTCCATGAACTTAGTAGGTAGGACGAGAAGGGCATCGTGTGGATTTCAGAGAGCAGCTCAACTACGATCAGTCAGCTGCTGGAAAACTGAAACGCAAGAACAAAATGACATGCTTAGATGTCCAATTGAGCGGAAGCATTTAGCAGCTGCATTGGACAGCAGCCCACATACTATGGACAGAAAGCACAGGCTAACATACCATCCAGCACAACGGCTGTTGATGCTGTAAATGAAAGACGCTGCCTCAGTGTCTATGAGCCCTGGTCCTCCAAATTCCCCAGGTCCTGTTCACCATAAAGCTGAAAGCGTGCTCGCATCTCGATCAATGCCTCGTCGTTCCAACGAACGTTCAACTCAATCACTCATCCGTGGGGAAATCAACAAAGAACTCGGGCTCGCCAATAGCAAACGCCAAGATGGTGTTTTCGCGCACACCCAGAGACTCTAGTGACCCCTTAGACTTGGTAATATCAGTCCATTGGTTGTCAGTAGGAAGGGTCTTTTCTTCAGGAAGCGCGACAAACACATCTTTCGAGCTTATACCTCCAGTCTCAGTCTCGGGTTTGACCTCTTCTGGCTCGTCTGTCTCGAATGACGGTTTTGGAATGTCGATTCCGTCGTTGTCGCCTTCATCATGATCCAGGACGTGAGACTCGTTGAGAGCCGTTACAAGCTGCTCAATGAGCTTGGGAACGGTAGTAGACGCCACAACGAGTAGAACGACCGTCGTGCGCTGCGATTTGAGCTTTACTGTCAGCTCTTTCTTAGGTGGCATTGTTATGGTGAAAGGAAGAGCAAATCGCCAAATGCAGCGCGCCTTAACCGTGTTTGTCCTAACCCTGAAACACATGAAATGGTGAAGCTGTGAGAGGAGTTGTAACAGCGGGATACAACGGTGAAAGGGTGCAGGGGTCTAGAATTCTAGAAAGTACTTGAGTGGCACAATAGTAGAATCGCGAAAATGCCGAGAGAATCTTGTTTGTCGTATAACAAGACGGTTTTGAAGACGAAGAGTCGCTAATATACAGTACAATGGTATATTATGGAATATAAGACTAACAACATTTTACCCAAAACGGACAGGCGAAAGACGTAATAGTATATACGGAACCAAAGGATATTGTATACATAGCAAGGTGAAAAATACCGAGGGGTCACTATTTACAGCATAATGCAAACATGAAACTATCGCTCAATACTCTTAGCACCCTACATTTCAAGGTATACAGCACTCGTCACGAGCAGCACAATAAATTAAATCAATGGCCAAAATTCTATAAGTTGTATTAGCTGGCACCTTCAATCGTGGTTCCTGCTGCTACATCGGCGGGCATGCCCCTAGCCCTCGAGGCTATGGGGAAGTAAAGCCAAGAGGTCCAGATGCACCAGACCCGGCACAAGAGTAGAGATGAACTGTAGACGACAAAAGGTTGACTTGAAAACGTAATAGAGGCAGAAAACAGATTGTCTCCTATAGTGCAAGCCGTTATATAAGTGTTAAGAGTTTACAAAAAAGGGCGCAATTAATTCATAGAAGCTGACAAATAGGGACACAACCAATTGACGTATTGAGAACAGGCGGCCGTTTTATTCATCCCTCGTGCACGCCTATTATAACTAACCACTTCTGGCAACTCTTCGATCTCCGCTTCAAGCTGCGCCTCCATGCACACTGATATTCCTTTTGTCGGAGATAATGGTTAGTCAAGCTGTTATTTCGCCTTAGGCCCATACATTATAGTCTCGGTTTGTCATATTGTTTAGCAAAAAAAAAAAGTCATCATTTTACTCGGTCCAGTATTCAAAATGATACCAAATAGCCGTCACTAAATAGCCATTTGAATTATATACAGGCTACCAGGGTATACGACGAGGATTGTTATTAAATGGGCATCTCGTATTCTAGTAGCCGTTCCAACTAGTGCAAGCCGCTTACGGGCACCTGCATTGCACCCCACATGGGTGATACTCGGGCATTAATCGGATAATCGCGGGATCACTATACGCCCGGGAGAGCAGGTTGTTCAACGGATTTGGGACTGTAGCAGTTGAAACGCGGGGTATTCTATCTCGACAGGGGGCATTCTACAGTATAAGCGCCAAGCCATGGGACCCCGCAGCAGTCAATAGCCGCCAACCGTGGATATGAAGCACGATAGCCAGGATAAAGTACAGATAGAGCAGTGGGTCTTGGATAATGACGACGAGGTAGAGGCCATTACGCGAATAGGCAGGTGCATCCCCTGGGCAAGGGCCGTAGCCGTGCACCAGCCGCGCCGTATTTAGCCGCCAAGCGCGGGCGGGGTCAGCGACGTGCGTTATTGGAGGGTTGGCAAAGGGCAGCGGCAGTTGAGGTATGCGGGGTCAGAGTTTCGCGCCCAGAGCCGGCCGGTTCTCGTGACGGGCGTGTCCCATGTCACAACGTCCCAACTGTTGTAGTGGCCCTCGCTATAAAAGGTCATCCATAATTTTTTTCGCTGTTAGGGTACGCCGCACAACTTTTTTTACCGTTACACTGTGCTGGTGGGGGGACCATTAGCGCTCGGCCGAATAGGCCGCCTGCTGGTTGGCCAACAAATATGCCGCATCTGCTATCCGCCAGTCAGCAGCCACTCAGCTGCGCTATCGCTGCGGACACCGCCGAGCGCCAAAGCTCAAAACGCAAGGTCTGCTGCATGGGGTAGGGGTCACGAGAGCAGTCCTAATGCGGGAGAGGTTGCATTACCAGTGACAGGACGTTGTTGCAGTGAAGAAGAAAACGGAGAGAAAAAGGGAAAGAAGAAGCCGAAAAAAAATTAAGACTCGGGGAAAAAAGGACAGCCTGTTCACGTTTCTGGCAACTCCTTATCAGTATGCGTCTAAGCAGCCCGTCTATGCTCCCCCCCGCGCTACTATCAAAATCCCTCACTGTTTGCTTTTGGCGGCTATGAGTGACGTTCCTGACGGTGAACAAAAGTTTGCGCTAAAACAAAAAATGTACCGAGACCGGCGGTGGGGGAGGGAGGGGCATAGTGTATTGGCCTAGGAGTATAAAACGGAGTCCGCCTGCTGTTGATGCGACGCCAGCAATTGTGCAAAAAATTGTTTAGCAAAATTGTTTGACATCAAACATTTTTGATACAACTTGTTTGCAAGATGCCCGAGGAAAAGAGAGATGTTATGTCGATGAGCGACTCGCTCGACAACGACGAGCAGACGAAAGTCGATGCCGCTGACCTCGCCATGATGGGTCACACCCAGGCCCTGTCGCGTAAGTTTTCACGCTGGTCCATGCTTGCTCTGGCCTTCTCTGTGCTGGGAACCTGGTCCACCTTTGCTCAGGATCTTGGCTCGGGTCTCACCAACGGAGGCCCCATCACCATTTTGTGGGGTCTTCTCCTTGTGCTCATCTGCAACATCTGCGTTGCCGTGTCGCTGGGAGAGATGGTTTCCGCCATGCCCACTGCTCTGGGCCAGGCCTACTGGATCTACCGTCTGTGGAACACTCCTATGGGCCGTTTCTGCTCCTACATGTGTGCTTGGATCAACACCTTTGGATGGTGGGCTTTGACTGCCTCGCAGATTGCCTTCATGACCAACTTTATCCTTGGCATCAAGACTATGTACAATCCTAACTGGGCCGGTGCCAGCCAGGGCTGGACGCTGTTTGTCGTCTACCTTGGAGTCACCACCCTCTTCACTGTTGTCAACGTTGTTTCGTGCCGCAAGGACAAGTTCCTGCATTGGTTCAATAATGTCGTTGGTGTCCAGTTCACTACTCTGTTCTTTGTGTTCTCGCTCGCCATGCTCATTGCCGTTGGTGTGCACGCCGATCAGCACTACCAGTCTGGTAAGTTTGTGTTTGGTGCTTGGATCAACCAGACTGGCTGGCCCAACCCCGTTGTGTGGTTCACTGGTCTCATCCAGGCCGCCTATGGACTGACGGCCTTTGACTCTGTCATCCACATGGTCGAGGAGATTCCTGCTCCTCGTGTCAATGCTCCCAAGGTCATTTGGCTCTCGGTGCTCATTGGTGCCATCTCTGGTGCTCTGTTCATGGTCGTGTGCCTCTTCTGCATCCAGGACCTCGACAACACTCTCAACTCCCCCACTGGCTTCCCCTTCCTTCAGCTTGTCATGGACACTGTCGGTCTCCAGGGTGCTGTTGCTCTTATCACCTTGTTTGTGTTCAACGGTCTTGGTCAGGGAGTCTCGATTCTCACCACGGCCTCGCGTCTCACTTGGGGTTTTGCTCGTGATGGTGGTATCCCATTCTCCAAGTACTTTGCTCACGTTGACAACTACTGGCACGTCCCTGCCCGCGCTCTGTGGCTCGAGGGAATCATCATCACCCTCATCGGTGTTCTGTACCTGTTTGCATCTACAGTTCTTGAGGCCATTCTGTCTGTGTCGACTATTGCCCTCACTGTCTCGTACGGAATGCCTATTGTGGCCCTTCTTGTGGTCGGCCGCGACAAGCTGCCTCCGGGACCATTTTCTCTCGGCCGTTGGGGAACGCTCATCAACGTCATCTCGGTCATCTACTGTGTTGTCACCACAGTCTTTTTCTTCTTCCCTGGTTCGCCAGACCCTGATGCTTCAGACATGAACTACGCCATTGCTGTGTTTGGCGTCATGCTGGCTGTCTCTATCTGCTTCTGGTTCCTCAAGGGCTCCAAGACCTACCTGCGCACCGACGATGCTCTCGTTGAGATTGTTCGTGCCCAGCAGCTAGAGGACCCCGAGGATGTTGTCTTCCAGGGCGAGCAGAAGCAGCGTGTTTAGAAGCAACACAAGTTTAGAAGAACGTCAGTTGGGCAGGGCCCAGGGCGGTGTGTATTTGTAATGAAGTTTGTTGTTTGTTTGAATTAACTGTTTGACTGTGATAGTTGTAAGTATATACAATTCGAGTATTCTGGTTATGAGCCTCTTCCACAAGTTCTACTTCCTCACTATACGAAAATGGTGATTTATGAATCACTACCTCCGTCTGTCATATTTTCCGGTCGTGTAACTCACATTCTAGTTCTCGTGAAGTTGTCCAAAAGCCGACCTGAACCGTCATACTTAATAACCAATTCCGATTAAACACTTCAACAACCAACATTTGCACCTTATTATCCTTTTCACTTATAGAACTTTCATCGCTTGCCAACCTGCCTAACCACATGTTTACCCGCCAATGCATTCAGATGGTCAAGAAATCTCAGCAGATCGGCCGGTCTTCTTCACCACCCCGGATTTACCCGGAAGTGCTGTCTCATGTATTTTTGCTTCTCCACACTAAAACTTCACGTTCTACGTATCGCGTCGTCTCGAGACTCGGCTGATTCTACCCGTTTTGCTATTCTGAGATGGGCGGCTGGCGGCGCAGACATTCGAATAACCGCCATGACCGGGATCAGGACGCCGAAGGTGCTGAGGGACAGGGCAACCGACGCCCAGTGATCCAGGACTCTAATGGCTCCTCCAATGGTCCAGCGCGAGATCTGAATAACCCAAATAATGAGAGGCAAGGTAAGTTGTCGCTGGATCTGTCTACCGTGTCATAGGACGCTATTCTGGCTATTCTATAGCTTGTGCCCCCCTGCTTTATAAGTTGGAATTATGGGCATACTGTATATGTAGAAGTATAGTGTACCAGGGAGGCACTGAAGCCAAAATCAAGGCGATGTCTAATAGTAAGAAGAGCGCAAACGTGACCGATCTCTGTCTCCGCGGGGAAAGAACAACAGGAAGAACAAACGGTACAAGGAAGGGACTGCTCGACGCCCCAGTGATGCCAGTGCTTCGAACGACACACCTCTGCGAGGCCGCATTCAGATTTCGCTGAAATCCGGTGATTCGACAGACGCTTTGAAAGATTCAAGAAACGATCGTGACTCACGAAATGTTCCATGGAGAAATCGCAACAACAACAACTCGTCTGCGAATCGCCAAAGCAGCGTTGAACGGCCTAGTGGTCCTGCTCATAGCAGACAAGGAAACGGTCACAAGGACTACCAGAGACCCGACCACCGAAATGACGCCAAATCAGACTCGAGGGACAACAAGAATCAGCGCAACTTCAACCGCGATAACCATCGAGACTTTCATAATAACCGGCCCAATCGCGACTCGAACAAGCCCGTGCACCGCAACGATGATTCACGGCCTCGTGATAAGCATGCTGATGGCGGTGATCGTCATTTCAGTGATCGCAAAGGCTCCAACTACAGGAGAGGAAAGGACGGTCGTCGTCCCGATAATAATCGGGACTTTCGTGATGGCAAAGGCAACGACCGAAGAAACGATCGCAACTCGCGCAACAACAACCACAATAACCAGAGGCCCGACGGCAGATTCACTCCACGCCCTGATCGGCCCAAGGCATTCAACCGACGAGGAGATGATGGCCGCGACAATACCAGACAAGAGGGCCCTAGAGAGCCAACCCCAGGTCCTCCTTCTGGTCCTCCTCCGTCAGACTTGCCTCCACTTCCGCCACCTGATATGGAGCCAGAGGCTGCCACCTCTCAGAAAGGTTCTGTTTCGCCTGAAAAACCACGGGAAGTAACACCACTTCCAACCCGTGCTGAATCTGTCTACAAAAGGCTCCAACAGGTAGGCGAAGGCACGTACGGACGAGTATACAAGTCGCAGAACCTCGACAGTGGCAACACTGTTGCTCTTAAGCGGCTTCGTATGGAGTCTGAGCGGGAGGGTATGCCTATCACTGCTATACGGGAAATTAAGCTTCTCCAGTCTCTGCGACATGCCAACATCGTGTCTTTGCGCGAGATGATGATTGAGCAGAACAGCATTTATATGATCTTTGAGTACATGGATCACGATCTGGCTGGTATTCTTGGACACCCCATGCTGAAGCTCAACCCGGCTAATATAAAATATCTATTCAAGCAGATGCTCGAGGGTCTTTCATATCTTCATCACAAGGGCATCGTGCATCGCGATATCAAAGGATCGAACATTCTCGTCGACAGCAAGTTCAACCTGAAGCTTGCGGACTTTGGTCTTGCTCGCAAGATTGATCTCTCAAACCCGAATGCACACTACACGAACCGTGTGATAACCTTGTGGTATCGTCCTCCAGAGCTTTTGTTGGGGGCTACTGTCTATTCGTGTGGTATTGACGTTTGGGGAATGGGCTGCTTGCTGCTTGAAATGTTTACTCAATCGGCATTGTTTACTGGCCAAGATGAGATTTCTCAGCTTGATGCTGTATACAAAGTTCTCGGTACACCTACTTCAAGTAGGTGGCCGGCTATATCGTCTTTGCCGTGGTACCAGATGCTTCTGCCTTACCATACTGAACATCGCCCAAATATTTTACGGTCAAAGTATGAGAACACGCCAGGGGTTACGGAGAAATGTCTTGATTTAGCCGAGAAGCTTCTCACCTACGATCCGGCAGTGCGAATGTCTGCTCATGATGCGCTCGACCACGAGTACTTCTCTGAAGCGCCTGAACCGGAGAGAATTGATCTCGACGATATTGGCGAATGGCACGAGTTTGAAGTCAAGCGTAGACGCCGCAAGGAGCGTGAGGAGCGCAGGCGCAGAGAGATTGAGGAAGAAAAGGTTAACCGCGAAGTGAAGGAAGCTCAGGCTCGTGAGCACTCCGTCGCGCAGGTCTCATGATTGGGCTATATGGAGGTAATAGACCTCATTGTAGAAGAGTGCTTCGTTGGTTGTTTAGCACGATGGCTCGCACGGGGACAGAGAGACCCTCCTTCTCCCGTGTTGATTTATTAGTATCTGGACTGTGAACGTGAATGACAGGTTTTGATGAGAGAATCTTTCCTCTCTGTTTCTGTTATCTTGGGTGAACGGAGTGTTACACCACCATTATTATATTTGATTGAAGTCGTGACTACCTAAGTTTTCACGAAGCGAATGCTGAGCACAGAACTTCAATGGAAGAGACTGTGCTGCACAACTCTGTTGAGGGCTCAGCTACAATGTGATGATCATGAGATGATATCTCAAAAGTGTATTATACAAGTTGTTGGAAACACAAAGAACGGGGCTTGACGCCTACATTTATTTAAGAGAAAAGCTTCATGACTTCTGATGGTACTACACACCATGAAACGACAATGACAATGGCATCGACTCTGGAAAGCAGAGAACTAATGAATAACGACTCAATAATTTCGTATTGTAATATAGAAACCTATGTGAACTTGGTTATAAGTAGCAAAGTGTGATAAGTAAAATTGGCATGACAGTAGCAGCTATCGGACCAAAGGATGAATGCCAATTGAACAAGAGGCGGGGAGTGGTCTTTGAAGCAGCAGAAGAAAGCTTTGCACTTGCCAGATGTCCTCGGCTTTCCGGTTTATCTTTAGATACTCCGCGCTCTGAAAGAGTAGTTTCCTTGGCCACGTCGAACCGCATGTTCGTGTAGTGGTGGTGCTCGATTTTGGGGACTTCGGCCTCAGCAGCTGCTACATTATGAGAACCAGACTTCACAGCAAGACCATTAACCACTACGGCAGTAGGTTTTGAGGTAAAAACAGTCGCTGTGTGGTTGTTGGTAACGGTTATGGCCGTTGTGATGGCAGTTATGATGGCAACTGTCTCAGTAACAGTCTTCACCTCGGTGACAATTATAGTGGTCGGTTCCTCAGGTTCAAAATTAGGCTCCTCTGGCGCTAGCAGCGGTTCCGGTTCAGGAGCCTCATCTGCTACTGTTTCAGGTCCAATGGGCTCGGCTGAGACATATGAGTCGTGGACACGCGGGTTCAGATAAGGCCCAGGTAGCTCAAACCGCTGTCGGGGGCGATGCAGCTGTTGCAGACAGTTCGTAGGAATCTGTTTATGAAACACAACGGGTGGCTGACGAACAGCTCGTGACTGAGGGGCGGAATATAGTCCTGCCCGCGGCTCTGGAACTCGACTCTGAACAAGCGAAGGGGTTGAAAGACCTAGCATGTGACGGACCCAACCAAGAATGCTTCGATCCGATGAATTCGGAGAACCGCCGCCAAAGCGATCTGCAATGCGACGGAACGAGAGGTCATCATCATCGTCGTCGCCTTCACCATCATCTTCACCATCATCTCCACCGTCATTACCGGGATCCAGGACACCAGGCGTAGGCTCAGGTTCCGTTGGTTGCACAGTTGGGATATCGGCGACGGGAGCCTCCATTGGAGGCTGAGCAACAGGAGAATCATTGGGAATCTCAACGGCTGGGGTATCAGTTGGCTGGGTAGAAGGAAAATCGACGGGGGGTATATCGGGTGATTGAGTAGGCATAATGTCTTCAAGGGTATCAGCTGGCTCTGTAACAGGAACATTATCCAACGGGGTATTAGGAACTGAGATATCAGTATACGAAGTGAGGATATCTGTGGACAACGCTGGAGCAGGCAAAGCTTCGTTTACGGTAGTAGGAACAGATTCAGCTGAAGTGGAAGTAACGGCAGAGCCAGCAGTTGGCATAGCTGAGTCTTGCACAGAGCCACTCACTGTAGGAATAGGCATATACAAGGTGGAGCGCATCGTCGAGCCTGTTATGGGGCTAACACTTCCTTCGGCCGGGCCATTATTAGAAGAAGTGACAGTAATCGTGGAAGGCTCTAAGGGAGCAGCATCATCGCCAATGTTACTACCAGGACCTGTAGAAAGCAAAGCAGTACTGGATTCCAGGAAGCTTGACGACAGCTCATCACCAACTTCCATGTCTGTATCAGAGGGTCGAGACTCCAATGGTTGACCAGCTTGCTGAGGACGAAAAGAAGCAGAGGACTTAGGAGTAGACATTCCTGAAACTGAAAGGGACAAAGAAGCCTGTTGTATCTGTTCTTGAGCCATCGCAGGAATGTTCCACTGCTGAAGACCGAGAGAATCAGGGTGGACCAAATTGCGATGAGTGCGAATCGGGAGATCTAGAGGAATAGCCAGTGAATCACCAGTAGCGACGACTCCTGCCTCCACATTAGGAGCAAGCCATTCAGCAGTCTCACAGTCGTCATCAAGCGACTCGTGTGTTTCGGACATGTACTCGGCAGAGGGGGAACCCGAGTCGTCGTCGCAATCTGGATCAAAGCCGGGTGAGGTCTCGTGACATTGAGGCTCGTTACTGTCGCAGTCATCGTCAGCAGAAGTATCTATAGGAGCTGGAGAGTTATCACAGTCAACATCCAAGGCCAGAGGAGTCTCTGCAGATTCTGGTGTAGCATCACAGTCGTCGTCAGGCTCTGCTGGCTGGGTGTCGATCCCAACTTCGTCGGACGGAGTCTGAGTTGCGACAGGGTTGGGACCAGAAGCCGAAGAAATAGGCGTAGGAATGTTGGAGGATATTTCAGAAGTGTGGGACGAGACAGTAGAAGGTTCAGACAGTGTGGGGGCTTCTGAGAGGGACTTCATTTGGGGAAGCAGCAACTCGGCAACAGCGGGTGCTGCTACGGGCGCTCCGAGAGAGTCGTGGACATCAGGAGGCGGCTCCAGCAGCGGTTCCTCGACGGCGGGAGACGCAGGGACTAATGGGATATCCCGAGGCAGTAGAGGCCACAGTGCCAGCGACGGAGAGTCCACGAGGGTGAAAAGTTGGGCGTCCAAGGCGGGAGTGCCGTGCAGGACGGGTGTGGGCCGAGGAGGTTGGGGCACAAAGGCCGCAGGAGCAATCAATTGCAGTGCCGACTGGGTTAGTGGTGAGCATGGCGAGTGTAAACAGTGAATTGAGTCGAACACGTGTGTTTAGGATGCCAAAAAAGTGAATTTCAGTTGCCAAGTGCCGCCAGTCTCTCGACGCCTCTGTTGCATGGACGTGCAGCGTGCGTCAT
Source organism: Sugiyamaella boreocaroliniensis (assembly GCA_030575195.1). Lineage (NCBI taxonomy): Eukaryota > Fungi > Ascomycota > Dipodascomycetes > Dipodascales > Trichomonascaceae > Sugiyamaella > Sugiyamaella boreocaroliniensis. The sequence goes on along the minus strand of JAJMIE010000027.1, from coordinate 141,134 downwards.
GCAATGCAAACTTTAATGAAGAGGGCAGGGGTAGGAAGGTAATACGTAGTAGGCAACAGGCAGACACCCAGCAGATAGGAAGCAGACACAAGAGAGGGAGAGAGGCAGAGAAGGAAGGGGAAGAGGACGGGAGAAAAGAAAGGAGTACAGAGGGTGAGGTTAAGTGTAGCTGTATAGCAAGAATAGGTCGAGTTTCAAACACAAAGGCAATACAGACAAGAAGAAACAATGGGCTAGCGGACCCACCGACGCAGGAGACCCGATGAGGTTACAGCCACAGAACTGCTGAGACATCAAGAAAGAGAGGTAACTTACAATGGCAGTTGTAAAGGCCGCGGTGAGAGTCAGCCATAACATTGTATTGTCGGGAAAGTAATAGAAAGCAAATTGGTTGGGGTTATATGCCTGGGAGTGAAGCAGTCCGTTGGCTGATAGACACCGTAAAGGTTAGTAACTTGATCCAGCACACCCGCCAACGAGCTCAGTGTAGATAGTAGGCAATCAGTAGTCACGGTACAACAGAACTCTGCGTTAACAGGCAGTACAGGATGAACACTGCCTTGCGCACAGTACACAATTTGAAGGGGCACACAATAGCCAGTGGGCCAGTTAACGTGGAAATTCACTCGACTGTGTGGTGCTGTACCCTGTGTAAGCTGGACTGCAGCAGGGAAAGCTAGTTTGTACAGTGTAACCAAGTGCAGGTTGGCGTTTAAGCTGGGCTGTAACAGTATAACAGTGTAAGCACGTGTGAAAGCTGAGAGTAAGCTGAGAATATGCTGAGAACAGCAGTGTTACCAGAGAATCAGCTGAAGATAGGCTGGTGGTACGCTGTACCTGTTATTTGTTACTGTCAAACAGCCTCAACAAATCGATCGAACGGCGACAAACTTGTGTTATATGGAAACAGAATTGAGAACGCCGTGAATGCATTCACACCAGACGACACTGAAGATTATGTCGAGTTATGGCATAATGAAGAGGACCGCATAGGGTCAATTGGGCCAGTCAGATAGAGCCAATCAGCAGTGAGTATTCGACGAACGGATCCAGGGCCCATTCTCAGCCCCAGTAGTACGCTTATGCCCATTGGTGCTTCGACTAACACTCCCCTGTAGCCACACTCAGCTTAGTTCGCAGGCACGCCTGCTAACTCTAAGTGAAACAGTTCTCTTGGCAGCAATCTAGAGCTAGTGTAACGGGCCGAGAAGTGGTGGCTACAAGTTCAGGAGCCACTCAATGCCAACCAAATGCTACTCTACATCTCTCAAAACCTAGCCTGTACTCCCTCGCGACATTATACCTCATATTTGCCTGTTTTATTACTCGTAGGTCCCAGTGGTTGACCTCGGAAAAGTACGCCGCCAAGATACGAGCCCGTGCCCTGATCGTCGGGGCGTGCATGCATGCACATGCGTGCGTGCTGCTTTTCCTTTATAAAGGACTTATCGCCCGCTTCTTTTTTGTTGACCTTGTACTATATACTCCTGGTGTATCCCAGTGGGCGAGTGCTGCTGCAATTGACTAGCACGACAGGCAGTTCTAGTTGACAGCTCTCTGACACTTTGGTTACAAGAGCTCGCTGCTCGATTCTGTCGTTTGGGACCATCGTACCATTTTTGGGACCGCTTCTTCTTTGATAATGTCTTCCGGTGAGTATTTGTGTGAAGAGGCCCCGTAAGCAGGCGGATCCCCGGGTGGGACTGGTAGTTTTGGCAGTCAGAAACATCATCCACTGTGTCGGTTACAAAGATTGAGCCTCTCGGGGTGAGACACCGAAAACCTTGTTCTTGTTCTCTGCTTCACCGGCTCTGTCTCCACCCCTGTCGCTTTCCGTGCTAACTGTAGATGCTGCGAACAACACGACGGCGGCGTCCAACACATCCTCGGACTTGTCGGTGCTCACAAGTGTGCAGCTGCCCACGACGTTTGAGACCCGAATAAGTAACTCATTGAGCTCACGGCGCGATTCCACCAACTCAAGTTCCTTGGAATCGAGCTCTGAGCAGTCGTCATCCTCGTCCTCGTCCTCGTCATCCTCGTCTTCGTCGTCATCCTCATCATCCGTGGACACGTCGCTCTCGTCTTTTAACTTCTCGTCCACCATACAAAGCATCCTGTCGACACTTTCGTCGTCATCGGTGACTGTCTCGTCGGTGACGTCATCATCGTCCGATTCTTCATCGTCGTCTGACACTACATCGACAACGCCGACTTCGACATCGCACTCAACGGCGCAGCTGCGAACTTCGTCTACGTCCAGCATCGCCGCCACTACGTCAATATTTTCAACGGGCACGCCGGCTATTGATCTGTCGCAGATCACTCAGACCGTCTTTGTCACAACCAAGGATAGTGGTGGCCTTGTGTACACCTCAACATACACAGAGTGGATAGATGCCAGCGGCAACAAGTTCACCACGGACCCAGCGCCCATTACAACGGCCCAAGCAGCCTCCGTCAAGCCCGCCTCATCCATGGATCATGGATCCAAAGTCGCCGTTGCTGTTTCGGTGCCCATTGGCAGTATAGCCGTCGTGGGTCTGCTTGGCGGACTCTTGTTCTTGCGACGCCGTAAGCGCACCCGGTCACCGACTCTTGCCGACTCGGATACCGCGAGCGATATGTCGGAACTGGACCATCCTCCACCTACCCATCTTATGGATGACTCTGAGTCAATAGTCGACTACTATTACCCAGGAACACAGCACACTCGAACACACAGCCAGTCGCGCGGAGATGGCAATAGTCCCACAATGTCCAAAAGCCCCAGCTTCAGCGACCGCGGTCATTCACGGCGTGCCAGTGCTGCTTCCATGTTCTTCGCATCGACGGTGGCTCCTCCTCCCCCTCAGACTACTTTTTGACACTCATGACCAAGCTTGGGCCTTTTCCCACGGTTTAGTCACATCATTCATTGCATCTCTGGCATATAATCTATCAGTAATATACAGTCTGACCATAATGGTCATAAACATGGACAAAGTTTTCAAACTTGTGACCGTGAAGGTAGGCGGGAGACCTTTAAGTGTGAGGCCCTCGTAGTATTGGAGTCCACAAGAAAAGCCATTAGAACAGTCTGGTATAACCTTTTGGTGAACTTGTGGTATCAGGATGCGTTTCTTGTGACCATCAAACCCACTGGATGAACTGCTCGTAGCAGGAAAAGAATATCATGCCGATAAGACTCGTACGGTAGATGGACATGCCGAGTCCTCGGTACATTCGAGCATGGAATATGGAGAATAATCCACCAGGACGAGGCATTTCTACTGAGGAACCGCTCATTTGATTCCGGATCATGTTTGAGTAGATGTCTCGCTGGACCATGCTCTTGTAGGTGTCGAACGGATAAACCACTGTCCAGCAGACGCTCCCTGCCATGGCTCCACTAATAGCAACGGCCGCTGGGTGTGGGGTCTCAGACTCGAAGAATGCATTGATGCCCATTTTGAAATTCTCGTACGCCATGAAGTAGACGCCCGATCCGAAAAAGTCTCGTACTAAGTTAGTAAGTAGTCAGAGTTGTTACAAGATGCAGGTACGAAGAAACTGACAACTTCAAGTAGAGCAACTTTAAGGTGCATTCAATGCAAGGGCATCATGTTCACTTTGGCAAAGCACTTACAAAGATGATAACGGTAACCTCCATATACAGCCAGAGGACCACCGGTAGAGATCAGATCCCGGGCGATCTGAAAAGTTCCCTTCGGCTTTACGGCCAGTGCAGCTGCTGGATCCGCAATCTGAGATCGCAGAACGAGCAAGTTGATCTGAGAAGCGAGTTTCGTAAACTCAAAAGGACATGCAATGGTTGAGCACACGATTCCAGCTAGAGCGCCCGAGCTAAACGAAATTGGAGTCTTTCGTATTATGCGATCCACAGTCCTAGCCTGTTGTTTCGGTTCGTCGTACACCGTGTACCATAGACGCGAGAAGAATGGTGACGATTTGGCATAAACCGTTACAGATACAGATCTCACGAAACTAGAAGATAGCAACGGAGCTGTGAGTCCTGAGTTAGCCCACTTTACAGCACCCAAAATCACACATTACTCACCTCTATAGAACCCTCGAATGCCCTCTGTGCGTTTTGTTTCCACAATGCAATGCCAATTACTGTCGAATTTGTGTGTTTGAAGTCGCGTTTTCACCGAATCAAGCGGAAACGCCGCCGCTGTGGCTATCAGAGCTGCTGTATACGAACAGAGCGTTTGCCTGTATGGTAGGAGCACTGCAGGCAGCTGAATGGCCTTAGGACCTACTGGTCCATCAGCAAAGCTGCCTTGACTAGTCATTGCGTGCAATCAACGGCTTGAAGCTGGATCGACGATACGGTACCTTTACGCAAATCGGTTGATAGCCATGAATTTTTGTTAGCAATACACAACAGCAACAACTTGCAAATAAACGTTTAGTCGCCTTCGTGAACTCGCTCCAGCGAATTTCTCTTGTATCAAACTGTTCCCTGTATTGCTGGTAGAGAGATAGGTGGGGGTCATATGAATCCTCGGCTTTAATCCGTCACACTGAACGTCTATTAGCATAGTGTCACTTTAACGGAATAACTGTTCGACACTCGGGACGTGTTTCTCTACCATCATTCTTACTGACCATTGAAACGGTTTAAACTACACAATTGCTGTTAACCTGAGCATTGGAAGCTTTAGGAGAAGGCTGATTGACTGCTGGGCTGACAAATTGTGGGGGTTGTTGTGTTTGGCGCGAAGTTGCGCTTTCATTTGAACTGGTGTCGTTAGAAGCTCAGTTAAAGCCCTGTAGAAATCTTCAACATGGAAGGACAACCCGAGGTCGAAACGGTCAAACCTACCGAACCTACAGGACGCAAGACAACGAAAATCGGCTACTATGATCCACACAATGTGTTTGTAGAGCTCAAGGACGAGCTGCTAGGGCGGCTTCCGCTCACCAATATCCACTGGAACCCGGGCTCGTCACGACCCATGCGATCGATTCCAATCCTCGACGTTGACTTAGTTGAAGAGCAGGCTCAACCTTCAGGCGAACCACCCGTTAAACCTCATCAAATGCTGGGTCTCTCCAACACTCCGTACCTCAAGATCATCTTCATCAAATGTGAAGACAACGATACCTACCGGTCGACTATCCGACGAATGATCCGTGAATGGCTCTCGCAGCACGTTCTGTCTGTTCGTGATCCAACAGAATGGCTCATTATCCACTATGTGCCACCTGGAACAAAGGCGTACTCAGGAAACAGGTTCCGCTCGGGCGTGTTCGACAAGATCCGAAACGACTTTAACATCTCAAGTTCTTCTTCCTCAAGTTCCCTCGCTACAGCTTCGGGCCAGTTCAATTCGAATTCCATCACGCAGCAGTCGTCTTCTAACAAAAAGGATCGCTGCCTTCAGGTCCGCGGAGATATGCCCGAAGCTGGCACTCCGTGGTCGACTGTTGTCGCCAAGATCAAAGAAGGAATTCTGGATGCATTCAGCAAACGTGTCGACCTCTACCAAGAGGAAATCAATAAGCTCGATGCTAAGAAGAACGTTATGGGCTGGAACTTTGGTACCTTCTTCGTTATGAAAGAGGGCCTCGCTCTGTCGTTTGAAAACATTGGTCTATTTGACGACGCTCTGCTTATATACGACGAGCTTGAAACTGCATTTGGCCAACTATCTACGCAGCATTCTGTTGCGTTTTATGCATCTGTTGGATTTGACGAAGACGATGGCGCCTCCATTCCGCCGCCTCTCCTTCGCATCAGCAATTCATCCGACATCCGACATGCGATCATGTCCAACACTGTGTCATTGTTCGACTTCTACTGCTATTTATTTGCCAGACAGGCTAGTCTGTTGCTCTACATGGCTAGGGACTCCAACATAGCTAGCATAGCTGCCCTAAAAGTTGGAGAGATGTACGCGCGACTTAAGCTGTTCATGACGGAAATGGATGCTCTTCTCGTGACTAACAAGAAGAGCCCCCTTCGCGCAGCTGAGTGGTCTTTCGGTCTTATAGAGGAGCTGCTAGAGGCTGGAAATGTTGTCGGCGAAGTCAAAGCCCCTGAAGTGTCGCTGGGCCGTGGTGAGATGTATCTAATGCTGAGAAAATCGCTCATCACTCTTGGTGCCAATCGCGGCTGGATTCTCAAAGGCCCCTTAACTGAGGTGCCGCTCAATGAATTTGACAGCTCGAAAGATTACGAACCTACCAAAGAGGTCCTCAAAAACTCTCTCAAATCAGAGGAGGCATTCCAAAAGTACTTTGTCGAATGGACAACCTTGGCTTCCCGACAGTTTTCCATCGCTCAAAAGCCACGCATTGTTGCCCATCTCACGGCACAGCTAGCTTTTTTGCAGTACCAGCAGGGCAATTACAAAGAAGCAGCACAGATCTTGAAAGAAGTTGCTAAAATGTACAGCCACGAAGGTTGGGATCTCATGTCGAATCATGTTCTGTCCGTTTATCTCGAATGTCTTAATCATCTATCGAAGGGCGAAGACAGTGCTACATACAAGCGAGAAACGTTTATTTATTCTCTCGAACTATTGCGGAATACGAAGTACCTGAGCGAAAACGAGACAAACACTCTGCTTGCAAATGTCATTTCTCTTGCTTCTCTGGGAGATTATGAGGCAGATCTCACTGCCTGGTTCGAAGCAACTGTTCATCCTGAAGTTTCACCCCTTCCTGGCTCTCATGGTCAATACTTTGTCACTGTTGATCTGAAGAATAAGATTCGCAGAGATATCTCTTTGGATTACGTCTCTCTTGTTCTTGTCCATGGTAAAGACAAGCTGACATTCCGCTGTGAAGTCCCAGTGGTCATTGGTGGCGGAGTGAGCTTGCAGCTCACCACCAATCGCGTCGTGTATGGTGATTTCAAACTAGAGAAGCTAAAGCTAGTGACTAAGAAGCTGACGCTATCGAAGGACTACAGTTCTGAAAAGTCTGAGGAGGATGAAGACGATGACGAGGAGCCGTCTTTCCACGTTTACCCTTGTCCAGATCTTCTGTGGACTGAAGTTCGCCGTTATAACACGTTCACGATCACTGATCGCAAACTCGACTTTGTGGTTCACCTACTTCCCGAGCATCAAGTTGAGTTGTTGAAGCTACGGGTTATGCCAGTATCTGCACACCTCAAGTTTGACATGGCCTCTGGAACAGCTCACTCAAAGTCCTCTGATGCTGTGTCAGTGAAGTACAGTGCTCCATCACTCGAAGTGAAAATCCCGGATGCGTCAACAAACGAGCTGCATATTCTGATTCCCATCTCACCGGAGTACGACCACCAGACTCTTGTGTTAAAAGCAACTATGGATTACACGACCTCTCAGGGAACATTTCAGTTATCATTCACTGATGAAGTTGACATTGGTCTGGCTATTGATGTCAATGTTCTTGATTTCTTCAGAACTAAACGTCTCTTCTCTAAGTTTTCTGTTGCCTGCAAAGACAAGCTACAACCTGTTCGGGTCGCTGGCGTTTCATTAGATGAGGCTGAACATTATTCTGTTTCGTCACCAATGGCACCAGAAGAGCCATTGACCTCATTCCCGGGAAACCCTGTGTCTTACGCATTTGCTATCGACAGAAAGCCGGGATTAAAGCAACCCGAGTCACTAATACTCAAAGTGAGATACAGGCCATTGGCCAATGGTAAGTTTTAATGGGTTCCTTCATTGTCGCTGTACTAACAAAAGAATGTGCGGCCATACTTCGCACTCATCTTGACCCTCTCTTGTTGGAGAGTGATCTGCGCAAGTATCAGTTGATCATTCGAAAAGCTCTGAGTTCCCTAAAGGTAGATATTTGGATGTACGGCATGGAAGGAGCTCTGGAGGTTGGAGAAGAAGCACTGGAACGTTTTATAGAAGAGGATGGCCTCTTGCAGATACCCCTGGCAGCTCGAAAGCAATTGATCGAGATGGTTGCCTCTCTCGATCTGGCCAACCTTCGTGAAGAGGTAAAGGATGAGAATGGCGTCTTTGATGATATTACACATGAATTGGTGCTACCTGTTGCTATTCCAGAAGTACATGTTGTTCACGGAGTGCGATTGACGCTACCGGATAAAGGTCACTTTGTCATTGGTAAGACTATCAACGTACAGCTAAACATTACTTCGTTCCAGACGTGGGCGCCGGCCACAGACGATTCCAGTCTCAACAAAGCACAGTTTACCTATGAGATCGTGGCTCCTCATGATACTTGGGCTATCTCTGGTAAGCGCAAGTCATTGTTCCAAATTGAAGGTGCCGAGTCTGAACAGGCACCCATTTCGTTTTCGATGATTGCCTTACGACCAGGAAAGTTGCCGCTTCCACGGGTTGAAATAACCATGGCGAGTCTCGGTAGTGAGAGTGCTGGTCCTATTAAGATGGAGCTTGATTTCGAGAACGGCTCCGAGACGGCTCTAGTTGTTCCCGAGACTGACCGCATCTCTGTGACCTTTTAACCTGTAGGCCAAGCCTGTCGGTTTGTAGTCATTTTGGTACACATTATACGTTGCAGTTTCATGTCGTTGCCTCATACGGCCTCAATAGCATCGAGAAGACTTGCTGGCTGCGGTGACTTGGCCACGGCGTCGGGGGCCAAGCTTTTGGCTACGAGGAATCGTTCGGTCGTGGGGCCAATGGCAGCTAGGCGGAACGAAGCGCGGTCTCGAGACTGTAAAACAGATACTACACTCTGAGTATTCGCAGGCGAGAAGAAGACGACCCAGGGTACGCCGTCCTCGCTGTTGAGAGCAGAGGTGAATGCATCAGTCACACCGGGCAACTCGTTCGTTTTATAGACAACCTTCTCCACAAGAGGCACTTTAGCTTCACGGAGTCGTGTAGGAATAGCATCCCGGCGTGTTTCGCCAGTAAAGAACACAAATGACCGTAGTGGAGTATCTGGTGGAGCATCTGCCACTTGTTGCAGAATTAGATCGGCCAGCTTGTCTCCGTTTCCTGCCTCGGAACCACCCCGGATGTCGGTATATCCTATCGATCTGAGCACTGAAGCGGATGCTGGACCAACAGTGAACACAGGCTTTTGTAGAAGGCTTTGCTTGCAAGTGTCGGGGATGTTTTCAAACTGTTCCGAGAGAGCCTCAATGGCTCGTTGAGACGTTAGGATGACAGCATTTGTTGAAGCGAAGTCGGGGCTCGCCAGGTACTGGGCCAATTCCGCACCTTCGACGAATTGATGAACCATCAATGGCACAAAGGTGCAATTGTGGCCCTTTGAAGTGAACTGGCGCTCGTAAGCGTCGTCTACCGCGCGGTTCTTAAGCAAAATGACCATCTGGTATGGGGAATCTCCAAAATGTCAAATGCAAGATAACTGCATATCCTGATTTCAGGGGGAATTTTTTTTTTTATCTTCTTCTCTGAATATCTGAAGGCAGAAGGGTCCCAGGCGGCGATATGGAAAAACACAACCGACTGCTACAATGGATGAGGGAGAGCAAGTTCACGGTGCACGAAGCGCTTGAGGTTCGTCAGTCGCCGTTTGGCGGAGTCGGAGTGTTTGCGACGAAGGACATTCCTCAGGACGAGATTCTGCTACGAATCCCCAAGGCATTTGTGCTTTCTCCGCTGACTTCTGGTATTGCAAACCTGCTTGATGAGGCCGATATTACGGGAATGATGGGCCTCACGGTGGCATATATGTTTGAGCGTTGTCAGGGGAAGGAGTCTCCCTGGTACGACTACCTCAACACGATTGAAGAAGTCAAGGATGGTGATGCCGAGAGGCTGCCTCGGTTCTGGTCCAAAGACCTACAAAAAATGCTCAAGGGTACAGAACTCGAGTTTATGGGAGGTCTCGACGAAGAGGAGATCACTGAGACGTACGCCAACATCATTTCTCCCTTTACCGACTCTTACAAGTATTTATTCGCAGCGCGACCCGAGTATCTGACCTTCGACGGCTACCGCAAATCGTTGATCGAGGTGTGCTCGCGCGCATTTGAGGTCGATGGATTCCGTGGCTTGTCGCTTGTTCCTGGTGCCTGTCTGTTCAATCATTCAGACTCGGAAAGTGTGCATTTTGTTGCCGATGCTGATGTCTGCGTCATGTGTGGTGCCGGTGATTATTGCGAGCACGCCGCGTACCAGGACATGGCGATAGCAAGACTTCAGATGGGAGCCGATAATGATGATGATTATGAGGATGTGGAGGAGGGCGATGAGGAAGACCATGAGATGGACGAAGGAACCGGGGAGCTCGTAGAGCCTGATGACGACGAAGAAACGAACAATAATGACGGTGATGACGACGATAACGAGTCAGTTGATTCGTCATCCTCTCAGGCTGAGGCTGACTCATGCGATGTAGTGACCGTTGAGGCCACAAGAGAGAACTCTGAGATCTTTAACAGTTATGGTGATTACTCAAACGGAGTGCTATTGGCACGATATGGTTTTGCAATCTGGGACAACAACCACGAGACGGTGGGCGTTGGCAAGGAGGTTTTAAAGTATGCTAAAGCCAAGGATCTGAAGCCGCGACTAAAATGGTGGGGATCTCATTTCTACCGGTGCGTGTTTGGCATTGATCCCGACGACTGGGATGAGTATGCTGATGAACATCCTGATGAAGCACCACCACCTCCTGATTCCATCACCTGGAAGGAGACGCTTGAGATCCTGTCTTCAGGTATGCCGAGCCCAGGGCTCATTATGCTCGCCAATTTGCTAAACCTTACAGCTGCCAAGTTCCGACTGCTGCAAATGCAGTCACAGCGAGGCAAGTATAGCGCCCTTCCTTCAGGGTCTGAGGGTACCAAGGTGATTCGCACTCTTGTATCACAGCGATTGCAGAGATATCAAGATCCGGATAAGACGAGTGCCGATTATTCTGCGCTTGCTCATGATGCCGATAGTCCTGAGAAGAAGCTCATCTACACCGTTCTCGGCACCGAGAAGCTCGTCATTGAGCGCTGTCTCCAGGGATACTGTTAGTGTACAGCATATGAGGCGAGGAGTACTTCTGGTGTCGGAGTATAACTGAAACCTACTTGAACTCTTGTTGGTATCTGAGAGCTATACGATTCAAGCCTGGTGAAGTTGTACTCTACATTCAGTCGGCTTGGTACGCCCCTTAGCCCCCCGCACAACCCCATCGATGCATTTATATGTTTTAGCTAAAGTAGCTGCAAAAAGAACTACCTCGTTAGTGTCTTCCTACTATGAGGTCTGCACTGTTTTTCTAACTCCATACTCTGTAGTATCCGCACAACCGTCACGGCTCTGTGACATTCATAGCTAATAGGGTTAGGTCCATACAACCTGGCGCAGTATACATGTCCCTTCCGGCACCTAAGCCGTTGCTTACTCCACATAATGGACAGTCAGTGAACATCAGCGGACTTCTTTATGGCCAGTTCGTCTTCACGGTATAAGACAGCCGCCGAGCTGCGCAGGCTGGCGGTCGAGTCCGTTGTGCGGGATGGGCGTATCAATGAGCTCGTGAACAACGCTCTGGGGTATTTAGAACAGGTAAGGCGATAGTTTAGATGGTGAAGGTACAAGACCACAGAACAGCTGTACTAACACAACAGTGCAAGTCCAACCTTCCAAAGGGACTTCCTGATGCTGCGTATATGGACTACTGGCGAAGTCACACGCTGTTATTCCATGTCATTCCAAATCACGACGACTATGCGACATTTGCTTCCAAGAAGTCGGCATTTCGAGACTCATACGGCGAGCTCCAGAAGATAGTGTCGGCACAGGAATACATTCCGGATCTCGAGGCATTCCTAGATTCCCGCGCAAAGGCCGAAAACCCATCCGATATCCAGTGGTCCAGCGTCAAGTGGTCCAAGTCGTCCGGGCCGAACGGAGCATCAGCTGACAAGCGTTCGAAAGCGGCAAACGACCCCGTCAAGCGACAAAAGAATGAGACCAACGGTTCCTCAGCACACGAACCTACCAGTAACGTTAAATACGGTTCCACCATGAGTACTACAGCCACGACCACCGCCACCTCTACTACGCCACAGCTTTCAAACGGCCATAAGATAGCTCGGAAACCAGTGTCTGGAGGCTCTCAGCTCAACGGTTCTCAGGCAAATGGCTCACAGTCAAGCTCCAAATCGTCTCCAGGATCTTCCCATGCCAAACTATCCTCCTCGGCTGTTGCCTCTAGCACTACATCTGGCCCCGTTGATCCCTTGACAGCTCGCTTTGAAAAGCTACGAATGGGCCGGCCACAAGCCGCAAATTCCGACGACACCGATGATGCAGAGCTCTCCTCTCACCCTTCAAGTCCTCCTACTCTCCCCACGCCTCTTGCTGCATCTCCTCGGGGCTCCCCCGCTCCCCTGGACCCCCGTTTTCGCATTCCCTCCTATCAACCACGCGCTCCGCCGCCAGAATCTTCTCCTCCAAAATCCTCGTCTGTATCCTCAGTAGGCATCACTTTCCCCAAGACAACAGCTATCGCTGTTGACACGTTGGCCAAGTACTTGCGACATGTTCCTGACTCTATTCTCGTAATAGACGTACGACCTCGCGCCCAGTTTGATGAAGCTCATGTCGACGCTCCAAATGTCGTTTGCATTGAGCCCGTGTCGCTGCGTAAGAGTATGAACGATGGAGCTCTGGAGGATACGTTTGTCATGGCTCCGGACGCAGAGTACCAGATGTTTGCTCAAAGACACACGTATGACCTAGTTGTCTACTACGATAACGAGTCGCGCTCCAACTCGTACCGAGGCGGCCCGGCTCCGGATTCTGAAAGCATTACTCTGTATTATTTGACATCGGCCCTGTACGACTACGCCTTTTCTCGTCCACTGAAACGTCCACCGTGCCTTCTAGTCGGTGGTTTCGATGCTTGGCTCGACGCTTTCCACGGCAAATACGTTGCTGGCGCTATTGCAAACATAGGCTCTGCGCTTCCGCCTTCGTTACCGTCGCCTACACCGCCCCAAGAGATTCCATCTCGCCCCTATGGATCTCGCAAGGGAAGTATAGCATCGACACAGTCGCGTAAAAGTAGTCTTTCGTCTGCCTCTGGCTATGCTCGTGACGTCAATGACTATCTGAGGGCGACAGGATCGAGTGCCAACGGCGCAGTTTCTCTGTCGAACGGAAGTCTGAATGGTCACTCGCATACAAACCAGTATAACAATAGCCACCATAGCGGTCAAAGCTATGGGCAAAGCTATTCCCCCCCAAAACCGATACACAATGTGCAGGTTCCACAGATACCGTTCAATCAACCCAAGCCGCCAAAACATCAATCCCCACCGGCTCTTCCATACGCAACACATCCCACACCAGCACAACATTCATCGTCGTCCTCATCGCCACACCACCACCACTACCAGCAACCTTACGAACCACCCCAGCATTATCAACATCATCAGCACGCACCTCCGAGCCACGCCGTCGCAGCTCCAAGCCGACCCCACCCTGTTGTGTATCCTCAGTACCCAGTGGTCGACTCACCACCAAATGGCATGCCACCAAACATCCCTGTTCCACAGTACCCGCCACCGACTCCGACAAAGCCGTCATCTGCTATCGTCGAGTTCACCACTGGTCTGAAAAACCTTGGAAACACCTGTTACCAGAACTGCATTATCCAGTGTCTGGCAGGCACTCCTGCGTTGGCTTCAGCATTTGTAGATGGCTCGTACCGTCAACACATCAATGTCAATAGCCGACTTGGTTACCGTGGAGTTCTTGCCCAGCGGTTTGCAGAGCTTGTTCAGACAATGCAACGAGAAGATGTGCAGTTTGTTGGTGCACTAGCTCTCAAAGACCTGTCTGGCAAGCTCCGTGATCAGTTTAGAGGCTTTGAGCAGCAGGACTGTCAGGAGTTTCTCACTTTTATTTTGGACGGATTACATGAAGATCTGAATTCCAATGGTGACAAGGAGCGCCTAAAGGAACTGACAGAGGAAGAGGAGCGACGACGCGAAGGTATGAGTGTTCGTGTCGCATCAACTATCGAGTGGGAAAGATACCTCAAGTCAGATTTCTCTCTTGTTGTTGATACCTTCCAGGGTCAGTACCAGAGTCGACTCCGGTGTTTAACATGTGGAAACACATCGACGACGTACAACCCATTTTCGTTTTTGTCGCTGCCCATTCCTCTTAACAGATCTCGAGTGTCATTGGAGGACTGTTTCGATCTGTTTACAGCAGAAGAAGTTCTTGACGGAGACGATGCCTGGCATTGCCCCAAGTGTAAGACTGCTAGGAGAGCTCTGAAGGTTCTGCGTATCTCTCGTCTTCCACAAGTCCTGGTCATCCACCTTAAGCGCTTCCAACAGCGCCATGGTGGCATGATAAGTGACAAGCTCGAGACTCCTGTATCTTATCCTGTAAAGGGTCTTGATTTGACTCGGTACTGGCCTAACTATGCTCAAGGTGACGAGATGAAGCTGAAAAAGTTACCACTTCGAGGGCAGACGGCTCCGTTCCAGTATGATCTATACGCGGTAGCCAACCATTTTGGTACTCTCAAAGGTGGTCATTATACTTCGTTTGTTAACAAGGGCCGTAAAGGCTGGTGTTACTTCGATGATACCCGTGTTCAACGAGGATTGCCTGGTGAGAATGTCGTCAGTCGTCACGCCTATGTCTTGTTCTACGAGAGGAAAATGGGTTTGCACTGATTCGACTGTTCGTGATAAACGCACAGCCGTTGTAGTTATAAACAACATGAATAAAATAGACTTGAGTGCTTAACATGATATACTAAGCAAGTACCACGTTCTTGTGGACTCAAGATAAAAGGGCCATAGCTCACTCCCAGTCGTCTTCCTCTTCGTCGTCATCGGCGTTGGCGCTCGTGCGTGAGAGGTCAACAGTAGACGAAGCCTTTGAGACGAGATCGTAGCTATCATCAGTCGACGAACGGTGGCCCTTCTTGTCTGCAACAGACGAGTTGGCGGCATCTTCTTCCTCGTCACCAGATTCATCCCAAGTGACCTCAGCCTCGGTCTCAGCAGTAGCACGCTCGAGAAGAGCCTTGCGCTTCTGCTCTTGGTCGTTGATCTGTTGACGCATGTAGTAGTACTTAGTCCAGAACTCGTTGTAGGGCACCTTCTCAGGTACGAGAGACTCCATCAGCGTACGAAGAGACTTGAACTTGTCGAGATCGGCTGCAATGGTTGAAGTGTGGTCGTCGATGTTGAAGCTCGACGCAAACTTGTCATAATCAGGCTCGCTCGTCGTGGTAAGAAATGGCTGCGAAGAGGTGTGAAGAGCGTGTAGCTGAGCATCGAGTCGCGTCGAGTAGATCTGGTTGCGGACGGCCTCTGGCGCATCAAATAGAATCTCGCCCTCGTTGGATGGAGCTCCGGTAGGAGCTCGGACGGTGACGGCATCTTTCAGCAGAGACTTGACGTCAGTGCCGACTTTGCCAAGGTACGAGCCTGCTGCGTTTTCAATCTTCTCCAGATCGCGGTCAAGTTCATCAATGTAGATTTGGGCGCGCTTTGTCAACTCTGAAAGCATTGTTTTTGCCGACTTGGATGAGTCGCCTTCCTCGCTGACCCGCTTGACCGTCTCCTGTGATGAAGCAAGACTTGATTCATTGGTATCGTCAGGAGCAGGTGAAGACGAAGTTTCAAGAAGAGAGCCGAGTTCCTGGCGAACAGCACTGAGATCCTTCTTTGTCTCCTCAAGCGCTGCTTCTCCCTGTTTCTTGACAGTAGCCCAAATGGACCCCCACGAAGTGGAGCCAGCTGCCTGCGTCAGCTTCGCGTACGCATTCTCGATGCCTGATTCGAGTTTCTCAGCAGCAACATCAATAGAGGAGTGCTTCTCTTCTGCTGATGTTTCTTCGCCAACCACTGGCGTCTGCGAGCCCGCCTGGAGCTTGTCGTAGACAAAGTCCATGATTCCTCAAGTTCAATATGAAGTAGATCTGGAGCCGTTCAATGAGTCCAGTTCGACGTGTCGTCACTTCTCGTGGCTCCAGGTATCGCAAAGATCGTGAAAATAGTCGTTGACACTGTGTACTTGCTCAAGTAACAGTAGTGAGCACAAGCAAACTGCTCAAGGACGCTTGAAATGGTATCAGATGGTGACGGCGATCTACACAAAGATCCACGGAACCACCTAGTTTTAATCAGTGAAAGACAATAGAACTCAACGAATCACGCGTGTACTATCGTCACAGACGGAACGAATACAACAGTGGAACTTGTACGGGTTCACACAGTTGAATATTGTCAAGAGAAGTAGCTATCAGGAGGTCAAAGGGGGTGATGAGGGGCTGGATGAGGGTGTGTAAGGGTTTAGTGCCTAATATGGACTGGTGAAGCAGCGGCAGCGCATATGCCTATATGTGGGAATGACATGACCGAACTGTGAAGCAAGCTGTGATGAGAGGGGCATAACGAGTAGTGTATTCTATAGGTATTATTATAAGGTAGCGCTATAGGAAGGGTTAGACAGGATTACCTGCTTCGTTTCCTGCTTTGTAGTAGACACAAAGACACATAAATAGTAGGGAAAAGGTCGGATGTCATCGATTCATCATGGTTCCTCTCCCTTATATAGACCAGCTGTACTCGGGGAAAGCAGACATAGCATTAAAGAAACCCTCCTGTTCCCATCTCCAGCTGTTTTTGTCGTCGAGAATGGCTCCAAATAGCTCCCAGACATCTGTTCCCGGCGCCAGGTCGCGATCAAAGTCCGGAGGCGCGGCCGCTGCTTCACCAATAACATTGGCTTTGCGCATCTCGGTCTCTGTGGGTTCAGTCTCGATAGTTGCAGACACGAGAGACTCAAATGCGTCGCACACTTGACGAGCCTCTGGCCATCTGCTTGCAATGATGTATAACAGTGTGCTGCAGGCTCGGATATCGCTGCTAAATCTCACATCGAAAACAGACCTGTCTACAGAGAAACAGTAAACAAGTGTAAGGCCAGCAACAAAGGTAGCGTGAAGCGCCAAAAGCGAGTATGACATAAAGTGTTGCTGCTCGTGAAGACTCTTATACAGCTGGCAAATTTGGCCTGCCGACCTCCTGCACAATATGAAATCACTGTCGCGGGACGAAAGCGAGGGCAGAAACCTCAGTAGCAACAGCAAAACGGCCTTGTGGTATTGAATAACATGATAGGTCGTATTGGCATGCGGCACGGCGCCGTCACCATCTGCCGGAACGACGTCGGCAATTCGGGCCTTCCACTCATCAAGATCTTCGCGAAGCTTGGCGATCTTGACAACAGACACCGACGAGATATCCTTGTCAACACGGTATACAAGTTGATGAATGCGCGATTCTATCCGCTGGATGCGAATAATATGGATAGCTGATGAAAGTGAAGTTACTCTGTAGGGTGCCAGTTTGGCAGCACTAATGGCTTGTCGAAGCTCCTCCTCGTCTTGTATATCCTCTTCGATATTCGCCGGCAGCTCCACATCAATCTCGCGGTCAGCCACACAACAGGGCCGGCCAACGGTTCGAGCTATTGACCGCTCGAGAACATATGTAGTCCAAAAGATTCGTTTGCGCAGCTGATCAAGTAGCTCGGAGTACTTGGACTTTCGATGTAACCCGCTATCGAGACAGAACCGCATCGTCACACCAATAAGTGTCCAGATACCTGGACCTCCTGAGGATCGGAGCTGGTAAATAGTTAACAGCAGCAGTCCCTGTAACCTTTCGAGACTTTCAGTATCAAATAAATAATCAATATCCTGAAGAGCAGCAGCATAGTGAGCAGCAGGATTGACAACGTCGAAGTCTTCCGATAGCTGGAGATAACGGGCTCCGATAGCGTAAATCATATGGATCATAAAGTGATCGAGCCTCTGTTCGACAGGAACGTCATCACTGAGCTCGGCACACGGTTTGAGGCTGTTTCTCTGCGAGTTGAGGTTTAAAATATGTTGGCGGCTCAAAAACGGATGTTTGGAATGCACCTTTTGAATGTACGCATTGACGAGCATGTCTGCGACGTCCTGTGGAGGCATTGAAGCAATGCTGGAGGACTCGTCTGAACCGTGGTAGCGAGCCAGATCTTGCAGCGGTACTGACCTTGGAAGGCCCACAACGGTCCTATTAATAGACGACTGGACGATCCGCGCTAGGGAAAGACCACTGGATGGTCCGAGATATGAGCCCGACGTCAGCGCTACGAACCCGGAGCCGATTTCGAGGTTCTTGGGCCTCGTCATAGAAGGCGGCTGCTGTTTTTGCAGCGACTGAGACTCGTCGAGCTTCTGCTGTAGTTTCTTGACCTGGGCCTCCAGGTCATGGACATACTCCGCTGAGAATACCGTCTCATTGCTGTAGGAGCAACTATGTTCAAGTCCGGCTCGGGTACAGTTTGTACAGGCGGGATGAAGCGAGTCGCAGCGCTGTTTTCGGCGCTTACACCGCGTACAGGCAAAAGCGCGAGACCGGCGTTGCAGGTTCGACACATTCACAGGTTCGTAGGGTGGCATAGTGGTAGCATTGATGAAAGAATCCGCTCAGAGCAATCCGAAGCCTATTCGGACAAGTTCGGACAAGTTCGGAGAAAGTCCCGATACTGGTGATGCCATTCAATCTGGGGTAGGCGCATAAGCGCATATAAGTTGCTGAAGGTTGGAGCCATAGCCATGGAGATTAACAGTAGTACCCCTGAGCTCGTTATTCCCTTTTGATTCCCCTCTTTTACATCATCCCTCTATCTCCATTAAATATTACGTACAGGCTGCGTTCGAAGCAGATGATGGCTCGGTTAGGAGCATGTATAAGGGGTCCAGGATTATAGCCTGGCGATCTAAGCACAGGCATGAAGGCTCTGGAATAGACAAGGTCCAGAACCCATGCGATGGACCTCCACTAGGAGTGTCCCTTTGTGAGGGTGGTTGGTTGGGTGGTATTCCCGGATGTTAAGAGGCTGAGCGTGAACCAGTTTGCCAATGCGTTACCAATATGACGCCCAATCACCAACAGCATCTTCGGCAAGAGTCTTGAGGATGTCGTCGATATTTTCGCGGTACAGCTTGCCCGTCTTGGATGACCGCAACCGCGAGATTTTAAGATCCATCTCGTCTCCGACCTTGTCACAGACTCGCAGCAAATGGTCGAGATCCGATTTGGTCAGCGCAGCAGATACACAAAATCGGACACGACTCATAGTTAGAGGCGTAGCAGGGTAGCCGACAACAACAACAGCAATGTTCTCTTTAAGCATTTTGCGCGAGAACATGGGCATCTTGGCTGGATGAAACAGCATCAGCGGCAGAATAGGACTATCTTCATGGCCCGAGACATTGAAACCAAGACGACGAAGTCCCATGCGTAGGTATCGCGAGTTAAACACAATGCGCTCAAGGCGCTGAGCGCCCTCGCCAGGATTCACCTTGCCGGCAATTGTCAGCAAGGAGCTCTGGATCTGCGCTAGAACGGGAGGAGCAATGGCCTCGGCGTAAACATTGGCCATGTTGTGGACCTTCAGGTGCTCGATAATGTGTTTGTCAGCAGCAATGTAGCCTCCCGTAGCACCAAAACTCTTGGTCAGGGTACCCATGAGAATATCAATTTTGTTAGGATCAATGGAGAAGTAGTCGCAGACTCCTCGGCCGTTGGGTCCACAAGCACCAATTGAATGGGCCTCATCAACAAAAAGGTGGAACTTGTACTTGTCGCGAAGCTCCACGAGGCGCGGAAGGTTGCAGTATGTACCTTCCATCGAGTAGATTCCCTCAACAACGATGAGAATCTTCTTCCAGGGACGGTGAGTACGGGGCTGGCCTTGAGAAATTTGCTCGCGCAGCAACTTCTCGAGCTCTTCCATGTCATTGTGCTTGAAAATCTTGATGACGGCGCGGGAGATGCGCACACCGAATCGAATCGATGCATGGTTGAGCTCGTCCGAGATGACGAGACAGTGCTTGTCAAGCAGGTTGGCAAAGATGTTGGCATTAGTAGCATAGCCCATGGAGTAGAGCATAGCAGATTCCTTGCCAACAAAGTCAGCGACAATCTTCTCGGTCTCGTAGTGCATGTTGAGAGTTGCACCTCCGGCACGCGTTCCTCCAGAGACAATGCCGTTTTTGTACATTGTCGCCTCAGCAGCATCCGTGCACTGGCCCACAGATTGGGCAAATCCAAGGTAGTTGTAAGACGACAGGTTGAGGCACTCCTGGATGCGGCCCGTGTAGCCAAACGAGAAATTGTAATCTGTTGAGTAGCGGTCGTAGAGAGTGATGAAGCGGCCAGGGACGCCGGTGGTAGGGCGCGAAAAACAGTCATTAAGGCGGAACTTGAGGCGGCGGGTATAGAACGAGTCAAAGTCACTCATGAGCGGTGCGTAGCCGTTGCGAGCCTGAAGACTGAGTGCATAGGCCTTTTCAGAGACGGTTTTCTTTGGAGCAGGGGTGCCAGGATACGGCTTTTCTTCAACTGGGGGTGCCTTGGGGCCCGCGAACATAGCACGAGTGATGCCGAGTCGTTGTGAGATAAAGTCAAGTATGTGACCGACGATGATGAGCAACAGGAAGTTGAGGTATGTGGTGATGAAGATGTAGTAGCGCGGTATGTCCTCTTCTTCAGGCGGCACCTCTTCGCCAGCTGGGTGGTGTGGTTTATAAAGAAACTTTGGGCTCTCTAACGGTCCAAACTCACGCGGGTCAAGTTGGCTAGTCTTGGAAGACAAGACGGAACCTGCAGCTGGAGCAGATGCTGGTGACGGTGCTGGTGAGGCCGAAGTTCCCTGCTGGCGCTTCGCAGCGCGGGTTGCGCGTGTCGTTGTTTTGACGGCCGTCATTGTGGGAGTCCACGCGACAAGGCGACAAGCAAAGGCGGAGGCAAAGTCCGAAGTAGTAGCGATGACAGGCTACTCAACAGAACGGCCGGGGGTGTGAAGGGTACGCGAAGAGGAAGAAATCAAATCTGACGCGGTTTCGCGCTAGGGTAGGGCCCCCTGTGGCCTTTAGGTAAACGAAGCTCAGACAGTAGCGCGCGGGCTTAACGGGTTTAACGCCGTAGTGTGGAGCGGGGGAAAGGCGCCGTTCAATTTGGTGCAGATGCTACGGCCCAGACGGCAAACAGAACAATCCAACGGACACAAACGAGTGAAGAGTAGGAGGAAGAGTTGCTAAAGTGAGCCGATGGGGAGTTAGTGTGGGCCGGAGGTCCTCAGGGTCAGGGGGCTGCGCACAGGCCTCCACCCGCGGGCCCCCCGGTCAGCCCGATGGGTACACATACAAGGTGAATAGAGGGCAGTTTGGAGGAGCACCCGGTACGAGATGGAACCCCGGAAATACCGGAATATCCGGGCAAGGTTGTCATAATGCCAATTGACCCGAATCTCCGTGTTATCTACGGTTAATTCAACGGCATTGGTCCATTAAGTCTAGCGCGCCGTTGGGGAGAGCCGTGCTAGTGCCAGTTGGGCTAGTCCTAAAGATTGGGTTTTGTTTAGTGGGGATGGGCGGATGGCGGGGGAGTTGTGGGGATATACGAGCGAGGATACCGGGATTTAGAGCGTTATAGAGCGTACTAAGTGCACTATATAAAGCTAATAGTGGGTTTGTATGGGGGGAATCCTGTCAGGCTGGTCCGCTCATCCCCCTTGCATTGATTGGCACGCGAGCTATAGGAGGTAGGGGGAGGGATCAGTGGGGATGACAGGGATGAGGAGGAAGGGAGGGGGATGAGAGAGGGATGGAGACCACAGTAGAGGCCTGGGCACTCCAGTTCTAAGTGTATTGTACAGTTTATAGAGACTGTAAGTGGTAGAGATCTCAACTGAATAGTAAGGGCCATTCCTATGGTTCTCATTGATGCTGTCTGTGCTCTCTTACGTTCACATGCTTATACGCGACTGAGACTATCAAGGGCCAAAGATAGCGACTAGTGCCTATCAATCGGCTCTAATTATCAAGTAAGCCCCTTTGAAGTCACTTTAGTCATTATCTGCTGTAAACATGTTATTCTGCCGATAGCCCTTCAGATCCCAGCTTATCTATCGCTTAAACTTTCTACATTAGTCCAAGCCGTCCCGAGGTAGGTAACCAGTCATACAGCGGCTAATTACCGTACATAAGCATATATAAGTGATTATCTCTCCATGACTCTCATCAGTGGCTGCTTTCTTCTATTAACCGAGTATCAAACATATTGTCATTAACTCTAAGAGCGTAATACACGTGAAGAGCCATCTGAATTGCCTGGGTTCTCTTCGAGTGACTTCTAACTCTCCTGGTGAGACTGATCAGGTACCGACATCATCACTGATCCCTGATCTACACACAGATATCCCTCGATCTCAACCACGGGCTGACAATTACGTGACAACTATTAAAGGAGGGCCTTCTTAGTTGTGATACAGAGAAATCTCAATTGACGAAGAGGCCTTTGGAGTACATTCAGTACTTTGCATACATTAGTGCTTCTTCCATTCAGTACGTCCTACATTCATACGCCTCGTCTTGAGCAATTGTACTGATACACATTCAAACGATTGACACGCCCCTACACCGCTACACCATGTATATCCCAAAGAGTTTCAACGAACCGGATCTCGATCTCCAGATCGAGCTCATCAAGGAAAACTCGCTAGGAACAATCGTTACTCACGGCGAAAACGGCATTGTCGCAAGCCACTTTCCATTTCTTGTCCGTGTTGAAGAGGATGCCAGCGGCAACAAGACAATGGTGCTGACGGCCCACTTTGCTAGAATCAATGGCCAAAAGGACCACTTCGAGCTGGGCAAAGAGTGTCTCATTGTGTTCCAGGGATCCGAAGGATATGTGAGCCCAACTTGGTACAAAAAGACAAAGCCAGCAACAGGAAAGACAGTGCCCACTTGGGATTACTCTGCTCTTCACGTCTATGGAATCCCAACTCTCATCAAAGACCCCAACTGGATCTACTCACAAGTAACAGCTCTCAGCGACTTTCACGAGTCTCACCGGGTCAAACCCTGGGCTGTCAAGGACGCTCCTGAATCATACATCAACCTTCTCCAAAAGGCCATCTATGGGCTGGAGATACGTGTCACACGAACCGAGGCCCAATGGAAGCTGAGCCAAGATAAATGTCCTGAAGATGTTGCTGGTGTCAGGGAAGGTCTAGAGACCGAAGGTGAGAAAGGATGCGTGCTGGCTCAAGAGATCGGCGTCGCAAAGCAGCGCTTCGAAGCAAAGAAAGCCGAGATAAAAGCCAATGCCTCTTGATCCACGACAAATCAGCCCCCTCAAATCACTCCCCAGCACATAAACTGCCCTCATATAGCATCAATATTCATCTCTTTTCCTTATTACGATACAACTCCAATATCAGGTACAGAACCTGTAAGACGAATGTACTTATCGCAGCGAGGAACCTCGTCTTCAAGATGGCCAACAGCAATGACTGTTCCTGGGAATTGCTCCACAATGGATTTACATCGTGTGATGAGCTCTTCTGACATGGCCGAAAACGCCTCGTCGAGGATGAGAAGTCGTGGATGCTTAAGAATGCCGCGAAGAAACATGACAAGCTTCTGTTCGCTTATTGGAAGACTACCAAAAGACGCCGACGGGTCGAGCTCGAAGTCAGCGATGAGGCTGCTAATCTTGGCAGTCTGCTTCTCCGTAAGCTCCTTTGGCGGGATAAATGAACCGACCACGAAACCAGTCGACAGCGCTTCGCGAACCGTCAAATTGCGAGGAAACAAGGCATGAATCTCAGGCGACACATGTCCGATATCCTCGTTGATGGAGAAATAACTCTGTTTTCCCGTTTCTCTGGGTTCACCGAACAGCGAAACCTTTGGATTCCATGATTGAGGATGGTCAGCCGTCAGCAACGCTAGTAGTGTACTCTTTCCTGTACCATTGTCTCCTCGAAGATGCCACTTCTCACCCTGGCGAACAGACCAGGTGAGGTCCTTAAAGATAGTTTCACCACGATACGAAACAGTCACTTTGTCAAGGGTAATGGCCGGCTCGGCTGTTGATGAGATGTCAGTGAACGAAGCAGACTCTTTCAGCTTCGCTAGCGACTCGGCATGCTCATGGCGCATTTGTTCAAGAACATCATGGACATCTGCGACAGTGCCTTGATTCGAAATGCCGTTGGCGTCGGTAACCGCGACATGAGTTACCCACTCGGGGAGCGGATCCTGGTAGCGAAGACCGACGATGATATGGGGTTTCGGAGGGAGACTAGACAAGATGCGCGATACGTTGGACCTGCTATCAGGATCAAGGCCCACAAATGGCTCATCGACAAGAAGAAGGCGAGGAGATCGGAGTAAAGCACGAGCTAGACGGGCCCGGCGGCTCTGACCATTACTCAGGCCAATGATCCACCGGTTTTCAATGCCCTTGAGACCGAGAATCTCGAGAACAGCGTCCACTTTGGCCTGGCTACCAGCACCCACGCCAACAACAGCCATTAGTGAATCATTGAGGCTCTGGTCGAGGTCCTCGCGAAGCGACTCGTAGCGGGCTGACAGATGAGGAGCACGGACAGTCGCGTTAGAGAACTCAATGAGTTCTGTGACCTGAGATGGCCATACACTGGCTCTCAAGAATGGGTAGGTTCTGGCCCGTGGCGGTTCACAGATGTGCTGAGACGCTAAGATCTCGAGCAATTGCGTTTTGCGCGGGCCAATAACCGCCCAGCGCTGTTGCGGCTCTATTGTGAGAGAGACGGGGTTTCGTAGGATGAAGCGGCCCAGAGGCGCTCCAAATGCTCGGAACAATCCGTTTTTGATACTTACAACTGACATGGCCAAAATAGAGCCAACTCAAGTGAAAGGTAAAGTGTTGGAGTCACGAAGTAATTAGGCTCTTGCCGTTTGGAATGACTCTTTGGCCAATGACTCAATTTATGCCAGGGATACAAACTCAAAAGGCTCAATGAAGAGACAATGAGGTGTAAATAGAACCGAAATGTAAATGAGAGTCAGCTGACGATACAATTCGACAGATAGGGCCCTTCACAGCGACTGCTCGTTTAAAGTCACAGTTCAATACGGTCAACTGAGTATTCGACCCCCGAATGATGCTTCAAGTCCACTATTTCTGCTGGTGCTCACAAAATATCGTCACTTGAGAACGTCCTCATTTGACACTGGAACAGTCAACAAGTGCAAACGTCTACAGCCAAGGATAACCCACTCTACCTGCTGTGCTGTTGTTACGAACGGAGAAGTCAGAGTCCGACGGATCGCGTATTCTCTTATCCACCACTGTCTAGCGAATTTTCACTCTTCCTCATCCATATCAAAATGTTCGGTGGTCCGCCTCCCCCTCCTAGCGAAGACGAGCTCTCGCTGCTCAAGCAGCAAGCCAACAACGTGATCCGTCAGGCCGTGTACGTTGCCGCCGCTCTCTGGGCTGGTGAGTAGACGCAATGTGTCGTAAACCGTGACTAACAACAGCTCCTCTTGCCTTCGAGGTTGTCAAGGGCCGTTTCTAAGTGTATATAAGTGCTAATCGACAACGGGCAACGTGTGTTGCTCATTAGATGTATGAAGAAAGTGAGTAGGTCACCAGTAGGCGTGGTTAGTAACCAATTTGTGCCGTTTACGATGGACTAAAGACGCCTAGTAGCAATGAGATTAGATCGTATCACTGTATAGGGGTTGGTTAAGCGGCGCATGGCTGGGTATATCACTGTACCGCGACAGAGTGCTACCCCTGCCCTCTCAGCTCCTGATTGGCCCGTTGCCATTGAAATTCTCCCGACTGCAAACTAATCCTCCATCTTACACGCATCATGTCAGTTGGGGTGAGTGCTTTTCCTCGAGATTGCGGGTCTTCCGTGTGTTGTTGGATGGCTGTGTTGAATCCGCCGAGTCGACGTTACCCGACGCTAGTGCCATTGCGCTGCGAGCCGCTGTAGAACCTTCACAAAATTCAGTACAACAAGTGTAAAGGTTGGAATCACGACAATTGCTGAGTTGCACTGTATTTTGGCACAAAGCGGCATAAAACGTCTTCTACAGCGCTCTAGTAGAGCATGATACACAACACAGCTGTTTTACGGCGTCCGAACCACCTGAACTACTGTCCATTCAGTACTAACACAGCGCGCTATTAAGCTTGACTGGGGAAAGGTCATCTCCACGCTGGGTCTGACCGGATCCACTGCTTCGGGACTCCAGGCTTTCCGTAAGCGCCATGAGGAGGCTGCCAAGAAGGTGTACGACCTGAGCCAGCAGTCGACCGAGGTCGACTTCTCTCACTACCGCGGTCTGCTCAAGAACCAGAAAGTTGTCGACGAGATTGAGTCTGTGTTCAAGAGCTTCAAGCCCGTGACCTACGACGTGTCTAAGCAGCTCAAGACCATTGAGGCTTTCGAGGCCAAGGCCGTCGAGAACGCTAAGGCCACTGAGGGCAAGGTTGCTGCTGAGCTCGTGGACCTGCAGAAGACTCTCGAGAACATTGAGTCTGCTCGTCCCTTTGAGCAGCTCACTCTTGACGAGCTCGTCAAGGCTCGTCCCGACATTGAGTCCAAGGTCAACGAGATGCTCAAGAAGGGCCGCTTCGACCTGCCAGGCTACGAGGAGAAGTTTGGTTCCACTGTTATCATGTAAGCATCTGCCTGCTATAGACAATGTATGGTTGGTGTTGAACGAGGAGGTAGTATGAGGAGGTAGTCAGGAGGGTGAAACTAGAAGTGGAGATAATATGCACAACGAGATGATATGTTGTCAAGTCGCTGTGTAGCACCTCTCATCTCACTGCTGTAGCTATTGAATGTAGTAGATCCAGATCCAGTACGAAGCAGTACCTGAAATGGTTGTTGAGGGCATTTTATTATGGTAGTTTAATGATGCATTCTTCAGATGAGTCGACTAAAGAGTTCTAGTGAAAGTCTCTTTGAAATAACAGTTGGTATTCGCATGGAAATGTTAGTGAAGGCCAGTAAAGTTGGTTGAAGGACGGGTATACATTGACAGCGACGAAAGACGACGAACGGCCGTTGAAGCCCGCATGGAAGTAGATGAATCGAGTAAAGTATCGTAGTGAAAGTATCCTTGAAGGGGCAGTTGGCATCTGTGTATTGAGTTTGGAGTAGGATCAGTACAGGTAGTTGAAGGACGGGTATACATGAGCAGCGAAGACGAAGACGACGAAGAAAAATGACGAAGAAAGATGACGAAGAAGGACAGCAAATAGTCGTTGAAATGGGCATAGTCGAACAGTCTGTTGTTAAGCATCGTTTAATGTGATTCAGTGCAGGTACCTGTGATGCTGCTGTAATGACGCTACTCCGAGGACTTGCGGTGTATCAACTTTCACTTTACATTTGCCTCGAGAAAGACCACATCAGTAGCTGAAGTGCTCCATCTCGTAATCACTATCCCCACGACTGGTAAAACGGTAAATAAATTGTGCTAACTCATATAAATATATACTAATTAGGCATCCACATGTTGTAGCAATATTCATACGTGTTCGGGCACGTGGTTCAATGGAGGCACCGCGTGAGTCCAATTAGTTTATAGTCTGTGTCGCGTACTGCTACTTCGTGACGTAGTCATTTCTTTACTATCTTAAGAGTTGATGCTATGGAGGAAGGGGAAATGCCACTAGGTGAAGTATTGGAGTGGCTTGTTATTACTGTTACTATTTGTAGCACTTTATGATTACAGAGCTTTATATAGATTTCGGGATTATCTAGTACAGTGAACTTTCAAATAACGCCAATAAAATGACTGTAGAGTGCAGAATCAAGTCAGTAATATTTAGCTGGCAGTCTATATGATGGAGAAGAGTCGAATATTTGTCGAAATCCCAGTTCCTAGCTGATCATACAGTTTTCGACAATAGTTGCCGTACAACGTCACCCGACCAGTTTCTCAATGAGGTATTAGACAACCTCGATCTTCATTATAAGGTTTCTTTATGGCATTGTTGACTGTTAAGGTCGCGTGCCAACTAGTGTTGACAAGCATGCGATGAAAAGGGTATCCCTGTCAATAAACGGCCAAATAGCGAAAACAAAGACACGTCTCAGAAGACAAGTAACTGGGGAATAACGTGTCAACCAAGACAACAACGTACAGTATAATTTAACGAAAATTATCTTTGTCTCCTCCCGAATAAATAGCTCTTTTCTATATACAAATCCAAATAAAAGCCGTAAAAATGAGCTACTTCACAATGTACCGTAGTCCTGGGTCAAAGCCGCTGGATTGGGTCGAGCGCCCCGCCCGCCCCATACCAACTGCGCCTCAATCTCAGAATATCAGCACCACAGTAATGTTAGACAAAGAAGTGATCTCGGCGCCTTGACCTGCTCGGATCCAAAACATTCGGCCCAATCGAGGGCCCAAACACGTTACAGTCGAGATGCAGATACGGGCGAAACCTAAACCATGCCGGGGAATCTTCGGCTGCAAAGAGCCGAGCGTAGGATGAACGACGGAGTTCTCGAGACCAGACACTTGGCAGACACTATTAAAAGTGGCCCGACTCATGTCCACTTAGCTTTCCAGCCAAAGCGACAACTCCACGCCGAAAAACGGCCAGACGCACGTATCCAGATCCATGCATGCGTGCGGCGCGGCGTATTGTTTTTAGACTATCGTTTTTAAGCGCCGAAACCCGCCGAAGGCAACCTTTGAAGCCATTTGAGAATACCTATGTAATTTAACCCGCTACTAGCAATATTATAAACTCACGATTAATACTCACTTAGTCGTTCTTCCCGTTCTCGGTCGGCTTCCGCCTCTCCTAAGCCCCCGCCCTCCCTCCTCTTATCGGTTACCCGGTCTTCACCCAGGACCTACAATTCAGCCTGCCTTCCAACTTGTACTACTCTGCTTTTATCCCGTACTTTTTGCGTCGCTCTTGTTTGCCACGCGTAGTTGGAATCTTGGCTGTTTCACCACTCGTCCCAGTACGTGTCTTTTTGTCCTTCTTCTCGGTTATAAGCCCGGCTTTTCAACTCTCGTTTGGCGACAAATCACAAATCCCTCGTAACCCCCTGTCGTTTCAGCCCCCCCTGCTCGTCCTCCTCTCGTCTTCTCGGTCCAGATGATCGCACCTAACGATTGGCCCTACGAGGGCGCAGGTGCGGGCGCCGAAGCCAGTCCTCAGACGCCCCAGAACATGATGTCGGTGGATCTACAATCATTTCTCGTGTTTGGCAACGACTCTCCCAACGCTACTCAGCAAATCCACGACCAACATGGCCAGTCCGACTTCAACGACTTCCTCTTCAACTCGATGCCCGGTGCAGGCCAGGCATCATTGGAGAACGGCGGCAACGGACAATCCCAGGATCACGCCCACCACGACCTCCAGAGCCACCATCAGCAGCACGTCTCGGCACCGCCTGATCTGCACCATCAGCACCAGCACCAGCAGCACCACCATCAGGTTCAACCCTCGGGAGTCAACCCCAACGACATCTTCCGCTCGCCGGCCATTGCCCCCTCGGCCACGTCTCCCAACCAAACGCTTCTTCCTTCGGCCGACGACGTAAACTTCACACCGCTGCTGTCGCCTAATTCCGAGGCACCCTTTTTGCAACACTCGGGTGCGCCTCCGGATTTCACCATGCCCGCCTCGTACTTCAGTCCTATGCAGTCGCCAATGGATGGGCCTGGCAGCACTGGTGCCGTCGTCGCTGATGGGCATTCTGGGGCCTCGACGTCGGTTCCATCACGATCCGCCTCGGCCCGCCCCTCACCGAGTTCCTCTGCGACTCCCCCTGCTACAGGTCGTCGCTCCAACAAAACGACGCCTATCCTGAGCGCAACGAGCCGCCCCGGTAGCATTTCAGCCTCGGGATCGGGCTCTCGCGTTATCAAGAACTCTCCTATTCTCAAGGCCTCAAACACAAGACGCCGCTCCACAAACGTGTCTGCTGCCACGGTTGCTGCTGCTCAGCACCAGCAGCACCAGCAGCGTCTACACGGCTCTACAGAGAACAGTCCCGCTGACGATGTTTCGCCCGAGTCTCTGGGCGAGCTCGTCATGCCTCCTCCGCAAAGCAGGCCAGCTGCTTCCTCTGCTGCCCCCAA
This sequence comes from Sugiyamaella boreocaroliniensis, assembly GCA_030575195.1. Classification (NCBI taxonomy): domain Eukaryota; kingdom Fungi; phylum Ascomycota; class Dipodascomycetes; order Dipodascales; family Trichomonascaceae; genus Sugiyamaella; species Sugiyamaella boreocaroliniensis. The sequence continues at coordinate 111,209 of JAJMIE010000027.1, read as the reverse complement.
TTCGCGCAAGGAGTCATTCTCGTCCGTGGGAAGCTCCATCGGCTCGAGCATCATTGAGCCCTCCACGCCCGTGACTCCTGCTAGTCTCATGAATCTTCCGGGCCAGGCGAACCGCCTGTCAACCATTAGCACCTCGAGCACCGAGGATCGCTTGCAGAACGCGATCCGCACAACTGTCAACATCTCGACGCGGGGATCTGCTTCGCGAGTGTCAACAGGCTCTTCCACGGGAGATTCACCGCTGGGAACACCCAACATCATGCCTAAGCCTCCAAGCGGCAACAGCAGCGGTGGGGGTGGTGGAGGCGGCAGCGGTCGCAACTGGCAGTCAGGGTCACGGTCCAGCAGTGTGTCTGCTTCGCCTATTCTCAAGCCCAAGATGTATTCTCCGTCAATATCGCCTCAGATCCATCCCAACTTGGCGTCGGACATTTCCAAGCTGTTGGCGTCCAAGTCGAACTATCAGAACATAATGGAAGGCACGCACAACCAACTGGGTCTGTCGTATCCGGACCACCTTAGTGCTGGACTTGCTTCTAAGAAGACCAACCACAAGCTTGCGGAGCAGGGCCGCCGCAACCGTATCAACAGCGCCTTGACGGTGCTGGCGGGTCTCATTTCACCAGACGCTCCGCCCAACTCAAAGGCTGACACGGTGGAATCGGCCATTGTATACATCCGCAACATCCAACAGGAATTGGCCGAAGCAAAGGAGGAGATTGCCAAGCTCAAGACCGAGGCGTCTTCATAACAATACGAGGCCGGAGCTCCGGCTCTCTCGCTTCCAGTGAATCTTACGGTTAATGTCAGTGACGGGCGCTATACTAGCACTCTATAATGCAATGCTACTTATGATTAATAGTTGAAAAGTTGGTGGAGTGATGGATTGTAGGTTTGAGAGGTAGTGTCCCATGAACCTCGTGAACCTTGTCTAATAAGGAAGCTCGAGTAGATTACACGAAGGGGCCTATAACATGGAATCGTACAACTAGTATTATCAGGTTATGAGAAGGTAAGTTAGAAGGCTACCAAGTATCCAGAACTTCGGAAGGAAGATCAGAAGAGTGAAGCAGTGACTTGTCGAGCTCTTCTTCGACTTGAAGGGTCGTCTTTCACCATTTTGTATATTGTAGATTAAAGAGGTAACTATAACTGGTAAAGTAGAGTAGAGAGTAGTATATAGCAGAGTAGAGAATATGAAAAGCATGATCTGACACCTCTGAACCTCGCTGGTCAATCCCAATCAATGATCTCGTTCTCCATGGGAGCCTGGCCATCGGCATCACCAAATGCTTTGGCATGGGCCCATCGAAGGTGATACTCGGCATCCACAGCTTCGTCCTCCTTGTTGTTAAATCCCCACTCTTCCTCAGAGTTGTCGTAGATGGTCATGTTGCGAACATCACGAGGGTATTTGGCCACATAGGAGCCTCCACCGGCTCGGTGCATTACCGCAAGATTATCCCAGATGGTCATATCGGTACTATCGTAGAAAATCTTGAGGCGATACTTTTCTTGGGATGCGTGGGTAAACAGCTTGTCAATAAGTTTCGTGGACTCTTCCTGTGACATGCCCTCGATGTGGTGAAGATGACCAGCCAGGTACAGATCCTTGCGGCCCGTCTCCTTCTGCGTCTCGACAATGGGGAACTTTCCCACTGCGTACTTGGCCGGGTCTAGCAGCTGGAAGCTCTTGAGATTGGGAGCAGCCTTTCGGCGTGACTCAAAGATTGAATGACAGCCAACAAGCTTGTCAATCTGCTTCTTCGTCTCGTCATCGAGGTCGTCGTAGGCAGCACGGGTGTCTGCGTACTCAGTAGCACCGCCAGTTCCTGGAGGAGGAGGAAGTGTACACTTAAGGGTCGTGTAGCGAGCACGACGCGGGTTATACGACTTGTCAACGTGGAAGATGCCCGTGGCCTTGCCAATGAAATACTGCAACTCTCCAGGCTTGACGAGAGAGCCATCCGAGTGGATGTTGCTGGGGTCGCCAAGGAACATGGACTTGACGCGGTTGTTAGCGTTCTTGTTGCGGCTTGGCTCGCCAAACTTGTGGCCCCATGCCACGAACTGGTCATCACTGAGTCCCGTCTTGCGGAACACGAGTACACCGTACTTGTGGAGGCCCTCTTTAACGGCATCAATGACCTGGTCGGGAATGTCTCCCGAGAAGTCGACTCCACGGCACTCGGCGCCAAACGAGTTGTGCAGCGGCACGAATTGGAGTGTCTGGACCATGATGGAATAGAGTCAAGTAGGTAAGTAGGAGAGTAAGTGATTCCAGTAGATAACTCCGGTAGATAACTCCGGTACAACTGTCAAATTTAACTCCGGTAACAATTGCAAGGTTATACGAGGACGATAACGCAACTAGGAACAATATTATACTGTAGAAGACTGCAAAGAGGCTTTCAACAGATTGTGCCTAGAGTACTGTGGATTGTAGAATTGTATGATTCAAGACTCTGAAATACAAGATGAAAACTATCTGCACCAGATGTGATGAACTCAACGTTTCTGTTTCTGCTGCTTCAGTTTTTGTTACGATTAAAGACACGAAAATACCTGCCGACGGACTGCTGCTTTTATATTTAATCGAGCGGGATTTACAGCGGCGCATTTGCGGAGAATCGCCGCTGGTCGGGGCCCGATATACCCCACATTCGGAGCGACTGTCAAGGCATTTCCGACGCAGGGCTAACGTGGGGTTTCCCGTTCTAGCTGGATTAGGGGGTTCCGACGGAGGTAGTCGGCATGGAATTATCCTTCAAACCGGAACACCTCTTCCAGGTCAAGCCACCAGCCTTTGGTGTCAGTGGATCCGGTGGACCCGGGCACGAGTGACTCTTGCATGGCATCTGTACGTGCCCACCACTCATGGTTACTCGGATTCTGGCGCATGGCTTCGGCATCCGCTGCCCAATCCGTCCCTGTGTAGTTGAACGTCGCTATAAGCAGATTGAGAGGTTGGCAGTAGTTGATTGAGTAGTTTTCAATATGAGCAGCCTTGAGCCCCGCACGGACCGGTGCTGGAATGTCCCTGTGGATCTCAATGTACTCCTCGAGTAGCTCGGGCTTGACGCGAATCACCTGGCAAACGCGTTTTCCTGGGTAACTCATCGTGAGCGTGTAACAGTATAGAGTTACTGCAAGGGGTTGAAGTGTAGTTAAGAGTCGGAAATGCGGCGGTTAGGCGCATATTTACGTGGGGGCTCTGTTGCCCGGCTTTTGCCGAGCTCAAAGCGATCCTCAACAGAGATACAATAATGTCGAATTAGCTGCCAAGTAGCACAAATATTAGCACATATATTTGCACACTCTGTCCATAACAAATCACGATACTACTCTAGGGATACAGTTTTCTTTTTTACTTTGGCGTGAGTCTCTCCGGTACTCCCCATTCTAGTCCCACCCTACAGATAGATGACCTCGGGTCCACCTACCCTTTTTGCTTGTGATACTATGATCCGGCGTATTTGGCCGTCATGTAATCAAACATCAGCTCATTTGTGCATTTCACATGCCGCCTGTCAGATCTGTGGCCGCCCACCGACGTCATTCGCACCACTAAATGGAGAAATCTAAAAAGTTCTCTGCAGTGGACCCTGCATGATCGCCGGCATAATCCGAGCGGAATTGGCCGCAGCAGGTCATGTGATGCGCACTCTGCCGATCCGGGGATGTCGATCGCGGCTTGTTGTAGCCGAGCTTCGAGGTCAAAAAAAAAGCAGGCATCATACTGAAGCGGCTGGTCTCCAGGTACTCAGCATATGCCTCTATCGTGGCTTCGTAGCCTTTTCGTATAGTATATAGTTGGGTGAAGTGTGTTGGGGAGATACACCTACTAAGTGATGACTCCTTGGAGATTATAGTATACCAATAACCAACAACTGTATTACAATATGAGTCCATATCAACATAAATGAGGAAGAATATATTCTAATTATAGATTTAACTGTGTCTGATCTCTCTCTGAAGCTACGTCTCTTCTTTTTTTCTATACTAGCAAATTTACCAGTCTTACTGCCCTTAGTTCTGTTTTTTTTTTAGTTGCTATTCACTAGACCTTCGCCGCCTTGTTCCTTTTGTATGCAAACATTAAATCGATTGGTACATGCAAAAACAATAAATAATAATCAAACAAAGATAACAGGATCGGTCATTTTTGTAGTTTGGTTGATGAGCTCACAGCGGTCAGTGAGCATGTTCATGGGGTCGTCAGCTAGAGTCCACAGGCGGCTCAGGAAACTGAGCACCGTGGAAACCTGAGGCTTGGATCGATCAACTCGAACACTCTCCAGTCGGTCGTAGAGCTCTTTTCGGATTTCAGGAGCATCGACCAGAGTTCCCAATTGCCACATGGGCCACACAAGCACCGAGCAGATGGGGTGGTTGGCAGGGATCTGACGCAGGTGGTACAGAGCATAGTCCTTCGCTTGTTGCAGATCGGCGTTGGTCTCGATTCCAGTGGCCGAGTAGTCAAGACGTGTGTAGTAGTACAGAATCGTACAGTACTTGAACACCATGGCAGCATTGTAAGCTTCAGGTGTCAGGTTCATGGGAAGGATGTTCCACATGTCCAAGTAGAGTAGGATCTGCAATCGCTGCTTCATGAGGTCGTCAGGCCACATATGGTCGGGAATGGTAGTGAAGGGGCTTTGAAGTGCTGGTGAAACAGCATTAGCCACCTGTCGAGATAGGTTGGTAATGGAAGCGACAACTCGAGTCAGGGACATGATGATTGAACCGAACGAAGTGTTGTCAATACCGACCAAAGGCTGATCATCCTTCAGGAGAGGACCATTTCTGGTGAGAATCGCTGCCATAGTGTCGTGGTAGGCGAGAAGACCATGAAGTGACTGCATTTCGGGAGTTCGATCTTCGCAGACTCCTCGAGACAGGCCACTGATGGCTCCGTTGAGGTGACTTCTCCAGCCGTGGAAGTTTCCTTCGCGTGATTCAAGTGTAGCAAGCAGCAACGAAGTCGCAAAGGTATCCTGAGAGAAGGTGACATCACGAAGCTCACTACGGAGTGATCGCATAGCTGCAACCTTGTAGTTGACGCTGTCGGCCGCATATGATGGGATACTTGACGAGAGGTAGCTTGCAGACAGGCTGCAAATGGCATTCTGGACCGAAGTGCAGTTAGCAGGGCTAACGGCATCGCGATAGACGTTTGCAGATGACACCTCTGGAGGCATCAGCTCGTCGGCAAGAGTTGTGTAGTAGTAGTTGATGAGTGCGTTCATGTCGTAGGGAGACGCGAGGTTTTGTGAGGCTTCATTGATGATGGGTAGATCGGCAAGTGACGAGGAGCCCTCCGAAGTGTGACCATACAAGTATTGAGGACTGTGAGATTCGTGTTTCACGTAGTCAGAGAACTTATCTGAGTACGACTCGGTTGTATCACGAGAACGAGTCAGTTTCAACACATGTTGATAGCCAGCATCGACATCAGGTACAAATTCCTCGGGATCGTTGACTTCTGTGAGGACATGTGAAGGCATCGAATCGGAGCCACTTTCAGGGCTCGACGGATTGGAGGCCGATGAACCCAGCACAAGCTTGGTAGCCGAGCGCTTTTTCTCGCCAGGCCACTTGAGACGGATATCGTAACCCTCACAGTGGATTTTCATGCGAGTGCAGTTGTTGCAGACAGGCTTGGCCTCGTCGCACTTGTAACCTCTTGCACGGCATGTCCAGCATCCAGATCGCAGACGTTGGGACTTTCTTTTGGGCTTCATACAAGAGTGTGAAATAATTGGTTCGCAGGCAATAGACATTCTTTGGTGAAGAATAGTAGTTGGCAGGACTTGGCGGGGCTATATATACTCGATAGAACCGCGGACCTGGCCGTCGGAATAAATCTCGTCCGGGGGGCGCAGGCACCAAAACCGAGAGGCACCTTCCTTTAGTCATTGTTCGGCGCAGCGCCGATCGCTGCAATGCATATGCAAGGCTCCGATGGCCCGAGTCAGCTGTCATCAGTGTCTAAGCGAAGACTCAATTTTTTTCTGCACCGCGGGCTTGGCAGCCTTGCGAAGCTTCTCGAAGTAGTAAGTGGATGCGATTCTTGTGGGGTAGCATCAGCCGAGAAGAGTTTTGAGGCGTGGGGAAGCAACTAGAGAAAATCGTAAGATAACGGAAGGAACAGGGAAGGTGCCGAGCAAGCGAAAAAGTGAAGTATCAACCAGCAGTTATCTTTCGAACTGTTATATCGACATTCTGTATATATCTGTGATATTCCGGAGTGTTAAAATGCTTTTGGTTTTTGGCTTTGTTCCCCGAGTTAAGCTCTCACTATCTTGCAGGTATGTCTCGGTGCAAGGTTTTTCCGGGGACCAGATAGACCGGGGCAGAAAAGAGCATGTGAAATAGGTACGCCACTATGAATAGAAGCTCGTATTGCGGCTGACAGGCTCGGAGTTAGCCGAGCCCCTGACGTAGGCCCAGTCTCGGAGCTCAAATTACTCTTCTCAGTTAGCTGCAAGGGCCGACCCGCCCATAATTTCGTGTCGGAACGGGTCGGCGGTGTATCCCGTGACAGGGTCACAGCGCGGCTGTGTAGCGGGTACTACAGGCCGAACAGCTATACGAGCTTCACGGCATGGTTGCACCGCGGAACAACGCCTGGACGCAAATGCGCCTCGGATGTGCCAAGACAGGCGGATCTCGGGCTTGTGCGATGACGAGGGCAGTGCACATGTGATAGTACACGATGCCTCAGGCCATACGGGCATATATCAGGGCAGGGGTTACTTGGAGCGGATATCGGGGACTCTCTGCCCGGACCTTGACAGCGGAGTGGGGAGTTTTCGTTGGCATGTGATTGTACTGGAAAATTATTAAGGATATTCTGAAAGGTTATAGATGACCAGGGTGTGCTGATGCTGCAACCAAGGTGTTTATACAAGTAGACTTACAGTCCCGTATGGATTACTGTGCATTGCACGTTACACTATAGGATAATAACATAGTAGAAGTACTGCTACAAATAGGTCTTAATTCAATACTTTCGTGTACAGTTCTTTCTTGTATAGTTATTTGCTGTACAGTAATATCTTGTATGAAGCAGTTTATACTACTTGCAGTAAGACTTAGTGTCTAGTTACTGATCCCCAGAGGGAACGTTTTGTGACAGATGAGCTGAATGTGACTCTTTAAAATAACTCCTAGCAATAGCAATAATAATGAAGTTACATTAAATAGTCGCTATCGCAATATTATTACGCTATACTATTGCTGAATCTTTACAGCGTCATATATTCACACTATGATTCTCTGGATCTCTAATACATCACCCAATCGAGTAATTCATTAGCTTCACCTCACCGTCTACAACTATGTACTACGTTAACGCCTTCAACTTCAGTATAGTAATACATTCAACTTCAATAATCCCTTCTGAATAACCTTCTGCGCCTGGTTTAACACTTCCATGAACAACGTCCTCTACTTCCTCTCTTCAGTTACACCCGCCAGCTCGTATACCCGCCGTTGCCCCTGCCCACGTCCCAAAACGGCATATCTCCGTGCAGCCGTGCAGCCGATCGCCAATCAGGCTTCCCAAACAGGCTGCAACGAGATAAAGAGAAGCGCCGTGAAGTCGTAGTAGCAGACGGCGCCGAGCCCAGTGCTCCGCACTATTTAGTTACCCAATAGCTTCATTGTCACTGGCTTTATATTGGCTTTTCCCAACCCTTCTCCTCTTTCTTGTCCCCCCTTTTCGGTGACTCCTCTGATATATGATACACCCTAAATAAGCGATTCGTTCTGTTCACGTGATCGACTGTCCTAGCCAATCGGCAGCGCCCTTGTCTCTGTTCATTGACCTCCTATCTACGCTCCTTCAGCCCTCTCTACTGCTACTATCTTACGTGTCTGACTCACCTCGGACTCCGCATGCTCAACGGCACTCAACCCCCATTCACTGCTGTGCCGTTTCGGGAGCCGATGATCGACACCGCGCGCCGTGTCAGCCCAGCCGCCTATATATAAGCCCCGCCAACTCGCTGGGGGTTCTCTCCTTTCTACACACTCGTCAGTTGCTGATTTCTGTGCGTACACAACTCAATGACTGCGTTCTCCAGCCCTACCTCCAAGAACCCGGCGTTCTCGACAATGCGCCGCCGTGGCGTCGAGCCCTTCGCTGTCGTCGATTCGCCGGAACCGGCCGTCGCTGCTGACGAACACTCGTCGCAGTTCGACCCAAAGGCTTCGGCTGAGACGTACAACCAGCGCTTCATTGACTTCATGAACGCTAACCCGACAACTTACCATGCTGTGGCCGACGTGGCTAAGCTGCTCGAGGCCCACGGGTTCACCTACCTGCCCGAACGTGAGGCATGGGATGAGCTCATCACCGAGAACAACAAGTTCTACACTACGCGTAACGGTTCATCGCTGGCTGCCTTCACCATTGGTGCCAACTGGAAGCCCGGTAATGGAGCGGCCATCATTGGATGCCACGTCGATGCATTGGCCGCCAGGATCAAGCCCATTTCGCTGAAGACACCCGTTGAGGGCTTTGAGCAGATCGGCACGGCGCCTTACGCCGGCTCTTTCAATGATACCTGGTGGGATCGCGATCTCGGTATTGGTGGTCGCCTCATTGTGCGTGATGGAGACACTATTAAGCGTGTGCTTGTTCGCATTCCTTATCCTGTTGCTCGCATCCCCACGCTGGCCCCACACTTTGGCGCTCCTGCCCAGCCCCCGTTCAACAAGGAAACACAGATGACACCCATTGTCGGCCTCATTGGCGAGGGCGACCCTGAGCTGAAGCCCACGGCCGAGGAGTCCAAGTCACCCCTTGTTGGAAAGCACTCGCTGCGTCTGCTGCGCGCACTCTCAAAACACTCGGGTGTCCCCGTCGGAGACTTCCTCCAGATGGACCTTGAGATGTACGATACTCACCCTGCTACAGTCGGTGGTCTCGACAAGGAGTTCCTGTTCTGCCCACGCATTGACGACAGAGTGTGCTCGTACGCTGCCATTGGTGGACTTCTCGAGTCTGCAGGCAAGACTGTTGACAACTCGTCGCTGTCGTTTGTGGCTCTGTACGACAATGAGGAGGTCGGCAGTCTTTCTCGCCAGGGTGCGCAGTCCAACCTGCTGGAAGGAACCATTGACCGCCTGCTGGCTCTGCGCGGTGACTCGGACGACGAGACGAAACGCCTGACGTTTGCCAATTCATTCCTCATCTCTGCCGATGTGCTGCACGCTGTCAACCCCAACTTTGACAACATCTACCTTGAGCACCACAAGCCTCGTCTTAACACGGGTCTCTCCATTGCCTTTGATCCTAATGGACACATGACGACGGACGCTGTGTCGACGGCGTTCATTGAGGAGATTGCTCGCAAGACGAACAACCCGCTACAGTACTTCCAGATCCGCAACGACTCGCGATCTGGTGGTACCATTGGCCCCCACCTGTCGACCAAGACAGGTCTGCGATGCATTGACATGGGTATCCCTCAGCTCTCCATGCACAGCATCCGTGCTACGACTGGTTCGAAGGACGTGTGGCTCGGAGTGCGCTATTTCAAGGCGTTCTTTGAGGAGTGGGAGACTGTTGATGCTCAGTTCCGTCTTGGTGATCTTTAGAGCATGGAATGTAGTTTAGAAGAAGTGGCCAGTCCATTTCTTGTATTTTAGGCCAATATAGAGCCGAACATAGATCCTTCATGAACTTATGCGCTTAAGTGGGAGTAGGCGAGTATAGCATTTCAAGAGATATCAAGAGATGAGCTGTTGGGATATGGGATAAACTCGCTATAGTAACAAGGCTACACTTATGCCTACGTGTTGAACTACGTTCGATTTCACTTCTGTTATTACCACGCCGTTCCCACCCTAATCATGCCTGCACTGCCCTCTTCGCGACTACACTCCTGCGGCGCATATAAGCATATTGCCGTTATCCAATTTCAACCCCGCCACACTTCAGACATCTCCATCTTACCGCCTACAACTCACAATGGCCCACGCTCTGGATGCTTCAGCAGGAACGGAACTGTTCGCAAGTTACCAATCGGACTTTGACCTTGCGTACAGCGAGATTGTGCAGAAACTCGACGAAATCCCAAGCCTTGGATCCGATGCCGTGAAGCCAGCCCTCAAGGCGACGGAGCGCGCTATAGACGAGGCCTACGAAATTGTAAGTTTGTGCTGAGCAAGTGAAGTGACCAAGGTTTGCAGAATACCTCAAGGAGTTATTGGAGAGTTCGAAAGATTGGAATGTTGCCTAGGAAGCCATTTGGGGGTCAATAGGAAGTCACAAGGGTCCAATAAGTGGATTGTGCCCCTTTCACGGAACAGCATCGGCTAAGGAGCTGAAAAGTGTGACCTGTGAAGCGGATCTATGCCCTAGATTAGCCGATTAAACTGTTCTGTTCCGAGCTGTTGCACTGGCATCTACTCTGCTTTGTTAAAGAGATATTCCATGAAGTACGGAACATTTACTTACCCCTGAGCTATACTCAGCTCAGCGCTTTACAGGCCGTTCACTCTCTTACTTGTATTACTTCTGAAATCGGCTGGCTGACTCCCTGTTATTGCCTCCCACCTGCTGTTTCCTTAACGTTTTCAGTCCTTCGTTTCCATTTCGTTCTCAATCCTTGGTCCCTATGACTACTACCCCTATCATACCTGAACCTTGCTAACTCAGATCGACCAGCTCGCCATAGAAGTGCAGAACATTCCATCGGCACAGCGAAGCTCGTTGAATGCTAAGATTCGCGAGTACCGAACAAACGTGGACCGTGCGAAGCGAGACGCTAAGGCTCTGGCCGACTCATCTGATCGTCAAGCACTGTTTGGCGACCGTTCCAGTCCTGCTGGTGAGAATATTGCGCTAGACCAACGCCAACAGCTGCTGAGTGGCCAAGCATCTCTGGACCGCTCGACTCAGCGTCTGTACGAGTCGCAGCGCGTTGCCAATGAAACAGAGTCCATTGGTGCCAACATACTAAGTGATCTCCGCGGCCAGCGTGAGCAGATTCTCAACTCAAGAAACACTCTGCTCGAGGCCGATGGCTATGTCGACAAGAGTATTCGCACTCTCAAGGGCATGACGCGTCGAATGCTGGCTAATAAGTTCATCACTGCCGGCATCATTGCGCTGCTGGTCATTCTCATCTGTTTTGTTATCATCTCCAAGTTCTGGTGATTTATTTATGGATGGCAATTGATCAGGCAGAAGTCTCTGCGAAGGATTCCTTGATGGAGTCCTCTGTAGGCATTTGTATGTTATCCTCCCGGACTCGCACCGTCCGTATTTGCGTCAATTTTTGGTTTTAACCCCTATTGATAATTTACTATTCAATCAAGTGGTTTGTGTATTCTGTTGCCATTACCTTTACTGATACTTTGTAGTGTATAAGATATCAACTGGCTGAAATTTTCTAGTAAACCTTGTTTCATGTCAGATGATCGTTCATTTTTGTCTGGGATCGGGAAGTCCTAAACTCTGTCGATCCCTCGGTGCGCGACACTTTCAAGCAACCTCGGGAAGTTCATGGTCGCTTGTGATCGTAGCACCTCGGTCCATGGAACCATTTCAACTGTAACGGTAAAAGTTGCCGCAGTGGGCTAGATCGAAGATCTTGCATGCATTTTTCGGTTCTCGGAGTCTAATTGCTGCAAACCTTAGATCTAAACAAGGTCCTTCCAAACGTTGTTTGCGCTTATCGACAACAATTAGGGGGTGTGCTCATCAATGCTACGCTGAAGAGTCTTAGTTTTTGACATTTCAATACAAATCCGCGGATTTCACAAGCCATGTCAAGGTTTACTAGAATCCGAGGTCACCAGAGCTCCTTTACAAATCAATAGCAAGTTAGCAAAATACGAGCTAAAAATGTTCACATTAGTAGCAGCATTTTAATTGGGCGCGAAGTAACTACGTCAAGCCAATCAGAGCAACTCCCCGGGAAATGTTCAAGTAGTCACAGCAGTCTTAAGGCCATGTATTCTTGAACTTGGTGTCGCGTTCAAATTCGAAGGGTCTCCATTTTTCAAGTCTCTACTTCATATTATTCATACGCTGGAAGCAGCATCCGCCGGGACCAGTATGTCTCGAATAATAGCCGCAAATTTTTCGAATGAGACACTGTTCTCAGTGACGAACTTGTAAGCTGAGGTGGTTTGTATTGAGGATATTGAGGTCATATACCAGCCACTTGGATGCCTAATTGTACTTTCTACCTCATGACTGCTCACGACTGCCTAGTTAACTGCAAAATACAAAACCTTTATAATTCATTTATGTACAATCTATAACATAATACATTAACACCTTTCAAACAACTTTCATGTTTATTTTTCATGCCGGAAATACCGGTATAATACATTAATGTACAACGGGAACGTAACGTTACCGCTCCTCAGCAATGAGCTCCAGAATGCGGTCTACGGCCTTGGCTACAAGTTCGTCGCCTTGAGTCGACAGATCACAGAGCACGACAAAACACTTGGATCCTGCCTTTAGAATGTAGGTCTGGATGTCGATATCGTCTTTGCGCGCCGAACTGTCCTTGCCGTCTATAAATATGAGGAAATCTGGGCCTGGCAGACCCCGTAGAACACCGACACTGGCCATCCATCGGTGCCTGTAGGATAGCGAATGTTGCATCGTATCATCTACCTTGATGGGCCCTTCGTGATTGACGAGATCGTCGGCTACCATGAATAAATAGCCGCCAAAAACAGCGTACGAGTTCTTGGTGAAGTCGACCTCGGCCACCATCTGATGTAGACACGACACACGGAACATGTTTTGGGCTGACTGGCTGTGGATAAAAGGCGGCAGCTGGTCCATCATGCGATACCCAGAGCTAAACACAGCATTGCGAAGCTTGGAATGCAGTAGTTGGCTGAATTTCGTAGCCAGCTCGCGATCTGGGCTTTCGACAGCAACAATCCGAGCTAGAGAAGCACTGCTGTTGCTGATGACGCTGCTTCCGCTAGAATGGCGCACAATATGGTTCGGATGGTGCAGTGGATCACACACCGTTGACAAATAATCGGCCTTCTCGCGGATGCCGAAATTATCGAGTTCCGGGTTGCGGCTAGTCGACTCTTCGCGAAGTGCTGCCATATTGTGTAGGTGCGACGGCTGGTTGTGCATGTCGTGAGTGTGCAGAGGGTCGTAATGCGATGACGTTCGGCGGCGCTTCGCTGCCATTTCCTCTTCTGCTAGCGCCAGCAGCGGGCCACTAGGCCGGCCAAGAACTGGACGCTTGTAGAGAAAGTTGGACGGCGACATAGATCGAAGCGGCGGCGACGTTGCATGCTGATTATGAGACGGTAAGTATGGGTGATGATGAGGCGTTGAGGGGCCTGAATGATAGCCCTGTGGCACAACAGGGGGGCCGCCAGGTAGCGACAGGTGCGAGGCCGTGAGCGCAGATCCAGGCTGGTACTGATTTGTCCAAGGCCCAGTCAGCGCAGGAGACGAATGACGTGTTATCTCATGCGAGCGAGTTTGTTCGGCCGAGTCGGGGGTCGGAGAGGATGCAGCACGGTTTTTGAAAGGTGAGGGTTGGCGCGGAATGGGCGACTTGGGCACCTGCAGCACATCGTCTTGGGGTCGAGGTAGGATCCGCGGCAGTCCTCCGGACATAGACCCTGCAGAGGACATGGTCGAGGCCAAGCTGATGCTATTTTCAAAATAGGACGAGAGTGATGCAGTGCTCGAGGTAGACGAGTTGCGATGGGCCGGAAGTGGACTCAGAGCATCAGGCGCTGACTGGTGCCGGGGCAGGTTTGTGGACACGACGATTGCTGGCTGCTGGAGCGGCAGGACTGGCGCCGATGAGCGGTGGGGGCCATAGTCTAGTTGTGGAGGGGGTCCAGCGAGATGGGGCAGCATATGATTAGGCGGGTGAGGAGGGGCATTAGGGGCATTAGGCGGAACAAACTGAAAATTCCGCATCGGCTGCAGAAAGGCACCTGCCGGCGGGTGAGCCGGTGATGGGCCAGTCGGCTGGGTCGGCGGGCCGGAGGGAGCCGCCGGGTATGCCTGTTGCGGATGTGCGTGACCATGTATCATCGAACCCGGTGGGCCTGGTGGGCCCGAAACGGATACGGAAGGACCCGAGATAGAGCCAGGGACGCTAGATGGTCCAGAAACGGAGCCTGGGACGCTCGAGGGTGCCGAGAATGATCCTGGGAGGCTAGCGATACCGGAGATGGAGCCTGTTGAAGATACAGAGCCCACAGATCCGACGGAGCCAGCGTTGCGAGAACCACGGGGACGTCCAGGCGGTGGCGAGGCCACGGGCATAACGATGCCCTTGCATACGGAGCAGATGGTAGTCTGGCCAATATCCGACGAGGCAGACGAGACGGAGCCAGTGGTCATGGCACTTGTACGCCGGTAGGTACGCCGGGGTTGGTAGCGGTAGTCAGGGAAGCGCTCGAGGTGTTGACGCTTTTCCTCATCGCCGAGTTGGATCCAGTACTCCTTTTCCTTTTCAGGCAGGGCTCTCCACTGCTCAGCAATGATCTTGGAGATCTCGGGGTTCGTTTTTCCCGGGTTTTCCTGAACGACTATCGAATGACGGTGCTGACGGTAGAGGATAAAGCGGTTGCGGGGCCGTGGCACGCGCGGAGTGTTTGCAGAGCACATGCACGCATGGGTGCCCTCGGGCTGAGGGCTGGCGTCGGGCGCCGGCCGCGAACTCGAGTCAGGGGGCATTTGGCCAGATGTGAGGATATGTTGGTTTCACCACGAAGACATGGCGAGGCAGCTAGTGTACAGGGAGGGAGGAGGGATGAAGGCAAAAGGAGTCAAAGATATGGGGGGGAGAGAGAGAGTAAAGGGGGTCTTAATAGGGGAGAGGGGGGTAGCAAATGAAGAAGAGATGGTAAAGAGAAGGAAGAAAGTTAAGATGAGGGAATGTGTGAGGCAAACACAATTAGGTAATGTCCTAAAGCGGTGAAAGCTCGTCAAATGTAGATCCTATTCGAGAAGTCGTTCAATCTGTTGAGTCCCGTGTAACGTAGCAACAGGCGAGACTGGTTATAGACACTTGCAACAGAATTACGACAACGATACAAGAGTCACAAGTGATTCTGAAGACTTGTGAGCTTCAACACTTGTGTTTGAGTCGATGTTTCGAGTCTCAGCAAACTACAACAGATGGAATGTTGTACTACTAAAGACAAGACGTTTTTTAGACGAATGTCACCTAGGCACAGAAGGGAAAGCAACGACTAGTCGAGGGCTGTGAATCAACGTCGTAGTGTTGGATCTTGAGGGGATCGTACGTTTAGCAGTTTTGGTGAGTCTTAGCGTTCCGTCCAGTCTGCCGGTAGACTTTGTGTGAGCCGTGAAGCTTCGTTATTGTCGTGCGTAACAGCTTCCACGAAACTTGCGATTAAGGCGGTAGGCGGGACCTCGGCAGCGGCAAGGGGCGGAGCTCGGTAAGAGGTGTATGCTGGCGGGTGATAGAAGACGGGCACAAGGCGGGGGCGAAAGGGGCCGTAGCACAGGACGCAGGCTGATAAGTCGCAAACGCGCGGGATCAAAAGGAAGATAACTTGATGATTAGCTTCAGTCGAGATGCCGGGCCTAAGTAGTATTTGCGCTGCAACGTTGCTTTTGTGGGAGCCGGCGCGCAGAAGCAAGTCCAGGGCATGGGTGTGGCCGCGCCGCAGTCGGCACTTCGTAAAGGGCCCGTGACCGGGCCGCGGCGGGTCCCGGCGGGTGGGAACCCATCTATCAGCCGTATCTGGGCTGTATCAGCATTCTATGAGCTTATGGTGGGTTCTATTTGGTTCTAACGTCCTTTTTTTCGACAACTAGTGATCCCCCGCCTGCTCAACACCCTACCCCGCTCTGTCTCTCCTCACTAGGATCCTCCTGGTTACTTCTTCCATGCACCTCCCTACGGCATGCAGTCATGCCAAAAGCAAATGCGTATGCTCCATGGATTCCCGTGGCAACTGTCGCCCCCCTCCCTGGCCCCTCAGCCCTCGCCCTCCCCAACGGTCGCCCGCCGCTCGCCCCTTTTTTTTCTGGGCTCCCCACCCCTCCCCCAGCATGACTGCTGCACCAGCGGCGTTTCCCGAGCTGTGATTGACACGGTGCCCCGCTCTTGTCCCCACCGCCAACCCCGCTGCAGCGACGCTAAAGCCCGCCTTCGTCTCTCTGTATACGCGTCGGCAAAACGGGCCAATCAGCTAGGGCGCCTCGCCCTAATTAAAGTTTCGGCGCTGTCGTGGCCTCCGCGCGGGTCGAGCCCTGGCCGGTGCGCCCGTCCGCTTTGGGATGGGGCTTGTTCATCACGAAGCACTCACCCTTGACTGGCGGGGCTTGTAGTACCCACCACTACTCCCAACACAACTACAAAATAACTAGACACGCTCTTTCGGACACCTCATTGGCCCACTGCTTCTGTTAGTATCCTGGTCCCACCGGCATCCCGCTCCCCCCTCTCCCCCTCTCCACTCCCTCGCCCCGTCCCCTCTGATGCGCTCATACGTGCCCCATACGTCCAAGCCCAATGCCCCCTCCGACCCCGTACGTCCTTTTCTCCCGTGCCCTCACCTGCTATACCCCGTACCTGTCCCTAGCCATCCCTCCCACCATACCCCTTACCTAATACCCAAGCGATCAGTGTACCCACCGCCGCCGTCTAAACCCTCAGCCGCCAACTGCCATGTCCTGCACCCATCCGCCCAGCCGGTCCTTAGACTGTACCCCGCTGAGCCGTCAGCGGGTTCAGAGTCGCATTGCGGCTACACCACTGCCCGCCAGTACCCGTCTATTTCGACGTCACTATGCATCCCCCGAGCTGCCTCCTGTGCAGTCAGCACATTGCTGGCGCTAGCTAATTGGTGGGGCACATGGGGCGACGTTCGACCGACGTGTCCCTGTCTCAGATTGGCGGCGGGTCCATCTCAATGCTCCCGCCACTGCGCTCTGTTGCTCATCGTCCCCGCTATTCCCCGCTAACTATGCCCCTGTGTTGCCGCCTCGACCAGTAACCGTTGCGCTTAATGGGGTCATTGCCCCCTCTTGTCGTCCCACTAGCCCCCACCACAACCTCACACCGGTGTCGCTATTGTGCTCACCCCCCTTTTTCGCCCGTTGACTGAAACACTGGTGGTTTCTTTTTAGGCCTCCAGCACAAGGATCGCCAGCGACACTGCCCAGGTTCTGCGAGCGAGTCTAAACAGGCTAGACGGAATCACTCGCGAAAAACAAACGGGTGCCTGTACGCTAGACTCGGCTTGGAGCCGCACTCTTTTAATTTCACCGCAACCCCAAGCGGCAACCCGTACCCCGGCGAAATGGGCATGGGTGAGGGATAGGCGCCGTAGCCGGGGCAGCAATGGCGCACTGCTACTCACCACCAGGCCACGTTTTGCCCTGGACCCTGTGTACCCCCCTGTCTCCGCGTTCACCGCTGCGCCTGGGAAAAGCCCGCCTAGAGGCCACGCTAGCGGTCCTCGATTACTCGACGCAAAAGCAACGTGCACCAAGCCGAATCTGGATCGCGTTCTTCTGCACCATGCACCTGCTTGCTTTTTGTTGCCCTGCACCAGCCGGCAAAATCCCCACTAGTGTCAGTTTATCTTGGCTTCAGCCGGGCCTATCACGGCACTTGTCTCAGGATCCGCTGTGGAAGTAGCCCATTTAGCATGCCAGTGCCGTGTCGACGTTGCAAGTCGTTGTTGACCCTCCACCATCGCAGTTGCGGGCGTGACATCACCATCTGCATGCTATACGGCGGCCACCTAAGCACATACGCCAATCAGCCAGCGACCCTGTGCGTGGCTCTTACTTCATTGCTGTGCTGACAGTGCTGTAGATTTAGCACGATTAGCACAGTAATGGATTTTTTGTGTTTCCTTTTTCTTCACGCCGTTTGCAATTCTTCTGCTAAATTAGTAAACTATCTAGTGATTCCTCGACTTTAGCATCTTACTGACTCAAAGTACACATCTGAATGCCTGGCTACTAAACTAGCCAACAGCGTCTCCTGCACGTCCTTTTTTAATTTAATTCTTCACTCCCCTTTCTTCTTGTTCACTTTTCCTTACTCTACTTCAGTCCCCTGTGTGCTCTTGTTAGCTCTCTTTCCTCTCTTTGCTTCTTTATTAGCATTACTCCTCTGTACTATCTCTACTCTCTTATTCACCTTTCTTCTCTTCCTGTCCTCTTTCTCCCCCCACTTTGCTTCTCCACTTTAATTCCTTCTCTGCGTCTGTTTAATTCCTCTCCTAGCTCCTCGTTTAATTCGTCGCATTCCTGTTGCTCTTCGTTCCATGTGGTTGCCTCGTTTAGCTACCCACTTTGGTTGCTGCCGCCAAACTCTAAATGTAAAATGTTGAAACTGTCAGCCCCTGAAAGCTTCCATCAATCATGCATCGCTAGCTCCATTGTCCCTTGTTCCCTTGTCTGTTCCCCTTGGAGACTGGGTTCTGCCCGACTCTTATCGGCAGTATCTCGCGTCGAGCCTGCAAACCTTGTTCCTTCTACGTTTACCTCTGCACATATCCGTGCAGTACCCACGCCTCTGGATCCGGCTAGGTCTCTGCAGCTGACCAATGCTGTGGTAGTTCGGAAAATACACCGATTCGCCTACTCTGCTAGTTGCATGCTACTTGGTGCCTCGACCTGTTAGTGTTGCTATTAGCTTTGGGTACCCCGTTTTGTAGTATACGCATAGAGCGAGTGCCGTATTGACATGTCACTAGTAAAATTGCTTCGTCCCATAGCAAATTAAATACTACCACCAAGAAATCCATGTCTGTTCTATTTTTTGCCATCCCCTCCACTTTCGGAAGCTCCTCATCCACCTTCTTTCCCATCCTCCTACCCCTCCTCCTTTACTGCCGCCCTCCCTATACGTAACCCCTGCAACAGCCTGCATTGTGTCTAGGTCCTTGCGTTCGGGCCCCGCAGATCCCTGGCCTCAACCTTCATGTCGTCGGATGCACCCTCCCGCTTTCGATCTCACCGTCGAGCTCTGCTACCAAAAATACCATCTTTCCCACCATGTTTGCCTGGTCCGGCCGAGGTTCGTGGGTGGGACTATGTCACATTCCCCACATGTGTGCACCAACCCCACCGCCCCCTCCTTTTGCCGGCCAGTGCACCAACTTTAACTTCCCAGGATCGCCCGGAACCAAAAGAAATGAGTTCAAAGCATGTGCAAATGAAGGACCCAACCAAGTAAAAATAGCTCGATCAGCATCGGCTGCCGTGAGCGGTCTTCCGATGTCAAAAAGCAGGGCCCTAGTGCACATCAACGTGACTCGAAAATAATGTACACCCTCCATCTGGCGCCTAAATTGCCCAGCTCAACAATTTCCCTTGCGTCGACTTGTTGCTGGATTGGCCTCTGTGCGGACATTCCAGCCAGCCTCTAAGTTTGGACTCTGCATTATACTTTAGTTCAAGGCAGTTCCTCTAGGTGCACAACGTCCCCACATTTCTACACTTGCTCTACATGTCTCCCCATTTTCTGCCTCTATAATCTGTCCAATCTCTTTCCAATCTCTTCTCAATCTCTCCTAGACCCTGTCCTAGATCCTCTCCGCAACCTCTTCTCAGAGATCTCTTTAACTCGTCATCCTTGCGGCCTCTCCACCATGCGCCTATTCCTGTTCCTTGTTAAGTGTTTCTAGCCCGTAAATGCATGCACTTGTCGAGCTTAATCGTCTGATCGTGATGAACCTTGAATAAATCTTAATACGCTTTCTTCTCCTTCGATATCTCCAACTCACAAATTGTAATGGAGTGCACATATACCTACAACATCAGCCCACTTTCAGCCCACACAGTATCAACAGCCCCCAACTGCACTTCTGCACCTGCACCCTTGCACTGCAACGCTTCTTTTCCAATCAATTGCTGCTCATTACTTTTGATCCTGTCTCAGATCTTTGCGTACGCAGAGGTCCTTTGCCTTCCCCTTTCTGTCTAGTGCTAGTCCATCCTCAATTCTGGCGCTTGCCCTGCGCCTCGAGGCTCCTCTCATTCCCCGTGCCGTCCCGCTTATCCTCAATAATATGTCTCTCCATTTTGTTGCTGGATCCACTCATCGGATCGCAGCAATTCTTTTTCCCCCTTCGATACGAGCACCCCCTCTCACATCGGCAACTCCGTTGAATCCTCTTGGGGTCCTGATCCTCGGGGTCCTCGGATTTTAGTTCTGTAGCGTCTGGATCCGCGCTGGTTAATCGTGGACTGTGGCACCTTCTCTGTGTAATATGATCTATTCGCTGTTACTAATACCTCCACTATTCCTCAGATACATACCTGAAATTCATATACCTTTCTGGCGTTAATAACGTTCATTATATGTACATTTTTTTCTACCGCTGGACAATTTCCTTGGCAGTGTTCTTTTCTGCATCCTCCATCTGCTGAATTGCCTGCTGGCGAATGGCTCCTTCGCTGTCATTGTCTGGGTTCTCTGGAAGAAGATAATTCTGGAGAGCATTTCGGTCCTGGAGCGCTTTCCACTTGTCACCATGCTCAGCAATGGCCCACTCCGCAACCTGTTGCTTCCGTGACTCAATCATTGTCCAATTGTATAACTGCTCAATCATCTCCTCCGTGGGTGCAATTCCATAATCGGCTTCACTGCGTTTGGCAATGTCAAGCGCCCGAATATAATACCCATGGTAGCAGTTGGCAATAATATACTGCTTCACGTTGTCCGCAGACGGTCGAAGTCCATGCTCATTGTGCATATTAACCCACAGCTGTTCCACACTCGGTAATGAATCTCGCGTCAGATGCTTAAGCATGATGGTCATGGTTTCATTGTCTGCTCCTTGTCCTTCAGGGAAACTCTGGATTTCCTGCCACGCGGTATCCGTGCGAGGCCCATCTTGAAGACTACAGTACGCACCAAGAATCGAGTTCATAATCCCGATATCCGACTCCATATAAAGATCTGTCCTGAACAGCGTCTCAAGCGCAAGCACTCCCTCTTCAAATAGAGCATGACCAAATTCGTTGAAAAGCGCAATGTACATGTCTCTGTTTGGCGGAGGAAGGCCTTCGTCTCGGCTTCGCGTCCGCAAATATCTGAAAATGAGCAACGCAGCATCTGGGCGCCCCAGTGAACAAAATTTCTGCATAGCCGGAAGATACGACTCGTACGGTAGCTTGACAAACGCGTTGAGATATCCGTACAGCTCCCAGGCCAACCGGTAGTCCTTGTGTGCCAGTATCGCGTCGAACATGGCATGGTACATATCAGCATATGGCTGCCATGGGAGCTGTGGGCGTTCACCAAACTGCTCCGAAATGAAAATTCCAACGTCGTGTACAGCATCCACCGACAGCAACGCCCGGATGAGTTCGAGCTGTGCAGCGTATCCCACTGTCTTTGTGAACATGAGAACGCGCTGGTAAACGTTGATGGCGTTGGCACGGTCAACAGGTTGCGTCGTACATAGAGCCACGAGTAAGCGGTCCAGAGTTGCTAAGTGACCCTCGGACCATTCGCATCCCTGCTTGACACTTTCTTCAAACAGAGTCTGGGCACCGTGAACATCACATGATTTGAGCTTGCGGTCAATGAGAATAGAGTACGCCTTGACACCGCTTTCGACGCCCATATCATGGAAATGTGCGACAATAGCTTCAATATACTGATCAGTACGTTTACCGGAACCGACCGCTACAGATAGCGCTTCGCTAAGAGTCGTGTCGTCGGGTCTGATGCCATTAGACTCCATTTTTTCGAGAAGAGCATAAAGCGTTTGTTCGTTGGGTGACTGGTAGACGGCCCATTGGGCGAGAACATCCCACGTTTCTTTGACTAGATCCTTTTCCGAGTATTCGGACAGAATACGGCCAACAATCTCCGAGCCTGTCTCGACATACTCGCCGAAACGAGTACAAGCTAACAGCAGAAGCTCGTAGTATTGTAGCCTTGAGTCGCGGTCGTCGAGATTAGAAAGTCGCGGTTTGGCGAGACTGCGAAGAACGCGTTTTCCTGTCGCAGCAGCATCAAGTGTCAGACAGCAGTCAAGAATGATGATAACGGTTTCGTCTAAAATGGGGAATTTGGGATCGTGCAGCACGAGCTCGTCGATTAGCGACGAGAACTCGGCAACCGGTACAACCGGTTGTTGGCTGGCGATTTCCGTATATGCAAGAATTAGCTCGTGAAACCACTGGGGTTCCAACCATGTGTTAATGCGGTTTCGTAGAATAGCGTCTGTTAACACCATAATACTCTGAGTGTCCGGTTTTTCAGCGCGGATAACCTCAACAAGTTGGGTCAGTAGCGGTTGTGGCACTTGTTTAAGGTCATTTAAAAGGGCGCGGATAAGCTTTTGCGACTCTTCTACAAGGCCGGATCGGCGCAGAAACCGAGTATACAGAATGCCGTTTTCTAGAGCATCTTCATCCGACAGCTTCGACTTCCAATTGTAGAGATCTGAGTAGAGGCGAGTCACTAGAGGTTGCAGAGGTTCTGGTGCTTCACAGGCTGCTCGGTATACGAGCTGAGTTTCGTGTAATGACAGCGACGATTTGTTAGGAAGTATTCCGAGAGCTCTGTCTATTAGCTGCCAGTAAGTCTTGGTGACGATTGAAGCATCCGACGACTTTACAAAGTCAACAATGAGCGTCTTAAGAGTGGAAGGAGTCACTGAAGACGAGGCGAGGTGCTCTCTTAACCGTCGTGCTGTTTGTTCCATGGCCTCGAGAACTGCTCCATCAGTCTTGGACTCTTCCCACTTCGATTTGCGCTTGAAGAAGTAGGTTCGCGCCAACCTCGGTACAGTAGGGCCACGAGTAGTCCTGGCGGTGACTATTGGTAGTCTTACGGCGCTCTTAAGAGCCCGAGAAGGCCCCAAACGGCCCAACATGCCCGTAACAAACTGGTGAAGTTAAGATCTTAAATTTCAGGTGCGGCTCAGGTTCTTTTTTAGCGATGAGCTTCATATGCACAAGAAGTTGCCGTTCCACCAAATGTCCAGCGACAACGAGGCCGACTTTGTGATTCGTCATCACGGCCTCGAATCCGAGTCATCAAAGGCTCCGTCGTCAGCGGCCTACCTGTGCCAGTTCTGTCTCGAGAACCACGCCAAATACTCGTGTCCCAACTGCCAGAGCGCCTACTGCAGTCTCGAGTGCTATAAGAGTCCCAAACACGACAAATGTACCGAAAAGTTCTACAGAGCAAACATTGAGGAAGACAAGAAGGCAAGTGCCGAGTGGAAGGTGGCACAGGCGCAGATCATTGACATTCTGAAGAAGTTTGAGCTTGAAGACGATTCAGGGTGGAAGTATGAAGTTCCTGACAGTGTGAAGCACGTAGTAGACGAATCAAGGGGCAACAAAAAGTCCAAGGAAACAGCAACCCCCAAGGGGTTAAATAAAGAGAGCTCCACAGAGTATCCTCCAAAGCCCAGCTCTGTGCCTATGAAATCAACTGCAGGATCATCGACGCAACCACCTTCCGTATCCCCAAGCGAAGCGGATCCTTCTGACTCTGACCTCGGTGACTCCGATGATTCGGCCTCGGAAACATGGGAAGAAGTGGAAAAGTTCGTTGATGGAGCTTCTGTTGAACAACTTTGGGATGTTCTGACTCCCGAGGAACGAGCAGAGTTCACCAAAATGGTCGAGCGCGATTACATCGTTGAGAACGAGTGATCCATGAGTTATTGGAACCTTATTTATTGTTGGTTCCAGAAGACTACATTTTACAGGACTAGATTGTTGAAAGTGATTGCATGAGAGCACTGACTTTAGCCTATGTCCACAGATTCATTGACGACTGTTTCTCTGGCACTCGGCTGCAATACTGAACGGACAAAGCGGAACTTTAAACACAAAGAGCTGGTAAGGCAATTTGATCGAGACAAATACTGACCGGTGGGCCGTCTTGCCGAGTTCAGTAACTCTCGAACTTAGTTTGATTCGTGATCCATCGTCACTAATTCTGCGTGCACCCAAGGCAGGTACAGCTGAAATTACCTGATCTATCGGGTCTATAAAACGACCTGTGCAGACACGTTCAATCCATTCTCCACTGTCCACTATGGTTTACTTTTCAAAATTCGTGCTTCCATCAGTTCTTGTCGCTGCTGTCCTGGCAGAAACTGCGGGGATCCGTGAGCTCATGGCTCGTCAGAACCCGCTTGTCGACGGTGCCAAGAGTTCAATGGTCAATTCTCAGCAAGTATGGGATACACTTATTCGCCAAATCCAGACGGACGGAGGTCATGCCTCTGCTGATACCATTGCCGCTGCCATTACAGGTCTCGACTCGCAGATTGACAATGGAATCGCAACGGCGTCCAATGCTCTGGCTCCCCTGACAGGCGGTCTCTCCATGGCCGTTGGCAACTTCCTTTTGGGTCCGTTTGTCCAGTCTGTTACCAATGGAGCAGAAGTTCTGCTATCTAATGTCATTGGCGGAGGAATAGATGCTGTAACGGCACCTGTTACTCAAGCCCTGAGCGGCAATATCTCAAAGCTCGCCCAGCAGGCTAGCAAGTACAACATCGATACTACTCGTCTACAGGGCCTCAACAAGGCAATTGCTGATAACCTGCCATCTGGAACTCACCACCGTCGCGGTGATGACCAGCTAGTAGCTCGCCAGAATGCGTTCGTTGATGGGGCAAAGAGCAGCATGGAGAACTCTCAGCAGGTGTTTGATACTCTCACGCACCAACTGCAGACGAATTCGTATCATGGAGCTGCTGATTCCATCGCTGCTGGCATCACCGGTCTTGATTCGCAGATTGATATTGGAATTGCAACTGTTAGTAATGCTTTGGCTCCACTTACTGGGGGACTTTCAATGGCTGTTGGAAACTTTCTCCTAGGCCCCTTTGTTCAGTCAGTCACCAACGGTGCAGAGGTTGTTCTCTCTAATGTTGTTGGTGGCGCTATTGATGGTATTACTGCTCCGGTTGCGCAAGCGTTCACCTCTTCTGTTACAAAGCTCGCTCAAGAGTCTGGCAAGTACAACATTGATACGACAAGACTAGTCAAACTCAATGATGCCATTCAGGCCCACATTTCCAAGATACCTGCTGCCAAGTCTGGTGATGGTAAGCAATCTCGTGCGCCTACTGAAGACCCTCTTGTTGCCGGAGCCAAGAGTGCTGCTGTCAACTCTCAGCAGGTGATTGATACTCTGACGCGCCAGCTCCAAAGCGGTGGTGCTCATGGTTCGGCCGACACACTGACTGCTGTCATCACGGGACTCGATTCACAGATTGACAATACTATTGGAACCGTTTCGAACGCGCTGGCTCCACTGACGGGTGGTGCCTCAATGGCTGTTGGAGACTTTCTGCTCGGCCCATTTGTCCAGTCAGTGACCAACGGAGCAGAGGTTCTTTTGTCCAACGTTGTCGGAGGAGCCATTGATGGAGTCTCTGCCCCAGTTGTCGCTGCTTTGAGTGGTAATATTGCCAAGCTGACACAGCAAGCTGCCAAGTACAATGTGAACACAGTTCGGCTCGTGAATCTCAACAAACAGCTCCAGCAACATATTGGCAAGCATTGATCACTATGCCAGTCACCAAGCTATACGAGAAATGTTCACGTTAGTTGATAAGTTCATTAAATAGCTAGATTCTCTTCAGAAATCAGTTCTAGGTCCAGCTTACCATCAAGATACCAATGCGTCTCATTAAGCGTTAATAATATATAGTCTACAAGATTCATGACGGCGACGTGATATCCCGCAGCAGCTTGGCCAGCTCTGGCGAGGTTCCTTCAGGAAACTCAGGTTCTTGCACAACAGCACCTCCAGGAAGAGCCGTTTCCTCGTCCTTGAGAACGACGTTTTTGAGACGGTACGTAGGGCCGCTCATTTCCACAAAGTAGTGAGGCGCTGTATCTAGTACCATAGCCATATCTTCGGCCGTAACAACATCCTCACCATGAGGAGTCTTGCGAGCCTTAACACGATCAAACATCTGCTCCACAACATCCTTGAGGTAGTTCTCAAGACCTGCCATGACAACATCGGCTGTGGCAAGTTCCACGCCTTGAAGTAGGCCGTGTTCAAGGGATATACCGAGCATTCGCGCAATCAACGAGTCGTTATCTGGCAGCTCGTACGTTTCAGATGCCAATGGTGTATCATAGGCGTGGATAATATCGTGGGTCCACGACATGGGGTTTGACGTGTGTGTATGACTGGCAACTGTAGGTGTTGAGGGGCCAGGGCTTGGCGACGAGCGCGAACGGGACGGTGAAGAGGTTGATGCCGAGCCATTTGCCAGAGCACCCGGTGCAGTACGAGAAAGAGCAGTGCGCTGTCTGTCTTTGTCGTTAACAAACGGAATTTTGGGAAGCATGGCCTGTCGTGTAGCTGTGACAGTAGATGGGATAGGAGCGCGTTTACCAGACTCTCTGGCAATGGCTTTGATGCGCTTTCTCTCACGTACGCTGAGGCTAAGAATATCCTCTTTGAGCTTGGCGAGCTGCGAGTCGGCACGTACGCTGTGCGACGAATCTTTCTGCTTCTTGAACCATCCTGAAAGCGCGCCGTGGTCTCCTGGAGGTGGGTCTCGTAGCGAGTTTGCTAGATTGGCCAACAGAAAGTGGTTGTGGTATTTGACAGTATTTTTATCAAGGATCTCATCAAGCTCATCCTGTAGCTCGAATCGTGTCAACCGACCCATGAGGAACTGGGTGATGACGTCTCGATACCGATCCCATCTAGGTCCCAGCAGCTTCTGGAACTCCATCATCACCGAGTCAACGTCTAACCGTTTGGCTGTCGATCCGTTGGTCGTTGGGCCTGGAGTTGCCGATGAGTGTGCTGGGCTGTTGCCGTTGAGAGCTGTCGTTGGCTCATCAGCTGTTGTGCCGCCGATTTTTGAGGGAGTAATAACTCCACCAGGTGCAATTTCCTGGTTTGCTAGAGCGTTTGGTGCCACGGATCCAGAAGCCATGGCGCCGGCAACGTCTGCCGACGCATCTTTAGTTGGCTTGGCCGTCGTTTCGGCGCCCTCGCCTTCGTTCCAAGGCGATGTAGGCGTCGTCATGCGAAGAGATCAGTAGTCTGCAGTTAAAAATTCCGAATTCCACAGACTCTTGTTTTGTTTGGAGAAATTTTCAACGACAGAAAATGACAGTGTGTTGGGCCAACCTAAGTGCCAGGCTCACAGTTCCTGGTAGTCGTAGATACCCAAAAAAGCCTCCTCACTGAATCTCAACAACTAGAGGAAGCCGAAAAACGTAGGTCAAACGGGTAAGTCGTGGAGATTTCAGCAGAAGTCACAAACTCACCAACTCACGCCGACTTGGAGACGTTGTTGGTGCAATGAGATAGAGTACAAAAAGGCGTATCACCGGGTTAATTCGTAGGCACTAAGACGAAGGAAGTGAAAAGTAGCCACCAGACACAGGATTTCGCGTGCTCGATTGCTTCGACACAACTTCCACACCGTCTACAGTGCAATCAGTGCAGGAAGAGCTAAAGTTGGCGAGAGCTTCACGCGCAATACACAGTCAAGTATCAAGTCAAGTTGAACAGTGCCAAAAGGGTAAGTTAGATACCGGAGATGCCCTAGCCCTGAGATTGGATAGTTGATGGAGTCACACCGTGGAGCTGGTACATCCAAAGTCACGTCTGACAAGCAGAGCAAAAGAAGTTTTAATTCGATTATACACACTACCTCATCACTGATATATAGAATAGTCTAACACTCAAAAACCGTGCTTATTAGTGTACTTTATGGCCAATCTTCTTATACTGACTATACAACTTGTATACCAGTATGCTCTAAACTGACACTGGAGTCAGCAGGTTTATACAATAAATATACAGAGCACGGCTCTGGTCATGTCTCATTAACGTTACAAAAGTTGTCATACTATACACTACGGCCGTATCCATAGTTGGACACGAACCCCTCAATGGCTCGAGAAGTGCCGGCTTCTCCAAACGGCTCGTCGCCAGCATCGATGCGAGGAAGAGTTGCATCACGCTCAGCAAGACGGAATGCCTTGATCTGATTGCTAAGACTCACCAGGTGTGGGTCTGCTGGATTCTCCATCGAATAACGGCGGACAGGCACGCGAGCTGGTGCTGGAGGCGCTAGGCTGAGGCTCTTGAGGTCGTGGATCACGTCCTGCATAGACTTGTTCTGAGCCTGCGACATCAATTGTACCTCCTCCATCAATGCTGTTTGGATCTCATACTCAACGGCTGCACCATATGGCAGAGTGGTGATGTCATGTCGGGCAAAAATAGGAACATCAGACAGCTGTGCCTGATAGAACCTCGATGCTTGGTAATGATCCTTGGTGCAGTACTTGGATAGATACGACGCCGGTAGAATCATGCGTTGGGCAGGTCTGTAGTTGATCTGGTGTGCTTGTCGCTTGCCCTTGGGATCAAGACAGCACAGTGGATAGCCACAGTGATGCAAAATGTTTCGTTCCGTGACGATGTCCTCATAGTCCGAGGCTGTGAGGAAACGGGATGCAAACTTGAGAGTATCATTATCGACAACTCCATCGCTTAGATGCTCAACGACAATAAGAACAGCTTGATTGCCCATAGCAGGAGTCAGCTGGCCAGGTTTAGCGACAGGACCCAACGCTTTACATAGCGCTAGCAAGGAGTCCGATGGCCCCGAAGGCGGTGGTTTCGTATAAGGGAGCCCAGGAGTGTCAGCAAAGCCCGGGAAGACCGAGTTCCGCTGGGCTGGCGCAATTGGAGATGCTGGTTGGCTGGAAAAGACGCCACCATTGGCAGTAGTCATTACAGGGCTCTGAGGAGCCTGGCCCGGATCCGGGTTATCCATTAGAAAGACAGTTTGCTCTGGAGACGCCATTGTGCGGTATTTGCATGCTCTGAGAAGGCAAAAGGAACCGGGGTAGCAGAATCAGAGTGACCGAGTCAAGGGTGAGGTTAATAGGGGTGAATGGACACAGAAAATAGAGCAATTGGAAAACTCAGGGGGTGCAGATGCGATGCTCTTTTATAGTCGAGTATGGGTAGGGCGCAAAGGGGGCGGGTAACAGCAGGTCAGCTGGTTTGAGGGATGACGCAGTGGCGGATAAGAGGATAAGGGCGGGAGGGAACCCAACGAGACAAGAGGCGTAATCAGCAACAAAGGCGACGGGTTGTGGGACTCGTGATAAACAACACAAGTACGCACAACAAGCACAAACAAAAATAGGGCAGTACAAAGCTTTCAAGAGCCGTTTGTACGTGCAATGGGCTAAAAGTGAAGAGTAGCAGGCGGAGAAAGAAGATGAAGTCAAAAGTCGATCTTGGCCAGGCGCTTATAAGCGGAGAGGGTTAGGTGTTCCCCACAGCAGGGTATGGACACAGAGTACGGGAAGGGTAAGGCAATGAGGGGAGAGAGGCGGTGAGGGGAAGACAGCGAATAGTTGAGACAGCTCTGGTTAAGCCTCCGACAGGGCCGTTATGACTGGCCACCTAAGTCGTAGCCATTAACAGGTCATCTAAAAGTCCGATGACGAGCTTAACACCTTCATTGCCTTCGAACGGGTAATGTGTCGCCGCCCCGTGATGCCCGTAACGCTCCGGTGTCAAATGACGTATGCTGCAAGAAGTGCGTCAAAGAGCTGCAGGTGTCCAGTTGCAGTAACGCCAACTGCTTCACATACAAACAGCGATAAGAGGGTAGAACCATAGATAACAGTTGTGAGAAGACAAGCAGAAAAGAACAGAAGAGCCGACGAAGAGAAGCTGCCTAAGGACAGAGCCGTGCTGTAGCAGTGTTATTTGGTGACTTGCGAGGGTCTAGCACTCTCCATTTATAGTGTTAGTGACTCATTAGGTTCGAATTTACGACCCAACGGTACACATTCTATCCCATTTATCCATTTTCAGTGTCCTGCTCCTTCTTCCATGATGACTGTTAAACTTATCACCGCCCTTGTGAGCGCAGTTTGCCGTTGCTCTAGGCACAATAGTCACAACGGTTGGGTCCTTCATGGCTCTGCCCATACCCTGATCCAGTAACCTCCGTTTGGAATCCAGTTGAACCCACTTTACACTCTATATCATGAAGCCTAAGAAGCCCGCCATGGCTGCGGATTCAGGGCGCGACCAGGCCCTGAAACCTGCCATTGACTCACCGGCCTCGCCAGTCCCTCCGTCGCCAACCTCGGCCCGCGACACACGACGGCCTTCTAGTGCAGAGACTCCTACATCGCTGACCCTATGGAACTACCTCGTTCTCGAACTCACCGACACCCACTACACCATCTTTTCACACGACCGCGTTGAGCATCTTGTCAATGTCATCAAGGTACCCTTTTACGAGGAACGCGTTGTTATCTTTGGCGTTTTCACCTGTCTCGACTCGTTTCTTCACACCTTCACGATCCTGCCTCTTCGGGCTCTTCTGTCTATTTATCGGCTCGCCACGCTGCGTGCCACGTCCACGGCGCGTCGGGCCGATGCTCTCAAGGGATTCATTCTTGTGGCCGTGTTTTGCGCGCTAATGCGTCTCGATACAAGCAAAATCTACCACAACATCCGCGGCCAGGCCGCCATCACGCTCTACGTATCTTCAGGAGTACTTGAAATCGGCGATAAGCTCTGTGCTGCCATGGGCTACGACATCATGGAGTGTCTGTTCTCTCTCTCGACCCTGACAAGCATTCCGCGTCTCATCACATTCACCATCATGGTGCTGCTGTACTGCTTTGTGCATTCCCTAGTCATTCTGTACCAGGTTATCACGCTCAATGTGGCTGTAAACTCGTACTCGAATGCGCTGCTGACTCTGCTACTTAGCAATCAGTTTGCTGAGATCAAGTCGTGCGTGTTCAAGAAGTTCGAGCGCGAAGAACTCTTCCAATTGACGTGCGCTGATATCACCGAGCGGTTCCAGCTACTCGTCATCCTACTCGTCATTGGCGTACGCAACATCGTTGAGGTCGACAATATCGGCGTCATCCCTGCCTCGTGGGCCGGCTGGAACCGCTGGCTCGGTGCTCTGCTTGGTCCAGCTCTCGTTGTGGTTGGAAGTGAGATTGTTGTCGACGGTATCAAGCACGCCTACATTTCCAAGTTCAACAGTCTCAAACCCCGTGTATATCGTCGGTTTCTAGACGTGCTGGCTGTAGACTACGTGGACAATGCGTTTTCAGACCAGGTCATGACACGTCGAACTGGCTTCCCAGTTTATCCGCTAGCCCTCGTGTCGGCCAAGATGCTGCTACAGTCGTATCACATTCTTGCTGATCACGGCTCTTACTCGGCGTCGTATTCCGGCGAAATGTCATCATTTGCCTCTTTTACAACGACCATCCCGCCTGCTGGCGCCACAGGTGTTGCTGCCACCGGTTCTGGCAACCTCGGCAAGTCGGTTGTTGCAGGGTTCCAGTCACTTGCTGCATATCTGCCGCCGTGGCTGACTGTCCGTATCCCGGCCACATTATCGTCCGTTTTGAGTGCTCCATTGTCGGCAGAATCACCCGTGGCCTCGGCAAGCTCGGCAATAACGTTCCTCAAGTCGTCTTCTACGTGGCTACATCTTGACAATCTGCCCTCTGTGAACGTCGTCCTGGCTGTGCTCCTCGCCTTTGTCGTGCTTCTCTTCCTCAAACTTGTACTTGGTATCCTGCTACTCCGCTACGCGTCACAGCGTCACGGACGGGTGCGAAGACTCTATGCGGATGGTCGTAAAATGAGTGCTCGTGACTACGACGGAACCCCTCCTCCCGGGGAGCTTGACGAGAAGTTGCGCCAACTGCTATACGATCCCGACGAGGACGTTCCACCCGTCAAAGTACCGAACCAGAAGAGTGACGGGTTCATGGACCTTCTCAACGTGACGCGATTCCGCATCGCGTCGAAGCGAATCTGGTGATTCTGTTCGCTTCATCTTGTTTATTCGAGCCCATTCACGGCTCCTTACGTTTATGATTATGCTGATGTGTTTAAAAAAAACTATGTACAATGTGCGTGAAGGATAGAACCTCCACGGGTATAAACAGGGCCATTATTAGGCGGTTCCATTGGAAGGAGGAACAGGTGTTGAGGGGGGTCGAGGGACGGCTGTTCCGGTGGTTTTCGGCACCTGCTTCGTCTTGGACAGCATCGACACAAGCCACTGCATTCGAGGTCGCGGGAGACGCAGACGAGCAGCAAACAGAAGGACTGCTGTCAAGAATGCAAGAGATCCGGCCTGGTGAGCAGCTGCCAAAGGTGTAGGAACGACGTAGATGAGAGTGGATATTCCAAGGGCAGCCTGGAGAGTGACAAATCCCATGGAAGCAGCACCAGCGCGGATGACCGAGCGAGGAACAAACGCACGGAAACGCAATGAATACAGATGCACACCGAGAGTAGCAGCCCACGTAGTGCAGGCCATGACGCGGTGGTTGAACTGCACAGTTGTCGGATTCTCAAGCATGTTTTTCCACCACACGTTGAACTGCGAGCCGGGGTTCGATGCAAAAGCCGGGTTGAACAGCTCGGCGGCCTTCGGGACTATGGTGTCGCCCATGTACGGGAACGAGTTGTAAATCATGCCCGCGTCGAGACCAGCAACAAAGGCTCCAGTCATGGATGTGAAAAAAGCAAGGCAGGCCAGCGCAGTGACAACTCGGCGGAGAGGAACAACGACAGGACTTGACAGAGCAGTCATCTCTTTAAGCGCAGCTTGCGGGTTCTTGATCCAGCGGTTTTCGCGAAGAACATCGAGTCCTGTGCTGACCATGGACATATACAGGAGGAACGCAGCACCAAGATGGGTTGCTAGGCGATACTGGGAGACACGAGGATGAGCACCATCAACGACAAGCTGATGGTCTAATCCAGACTTGACCATCCACCAGCCAATGAATCCCTGCAGACCCAGGAGTCCTGAAATAAGAATAAGGCGCTTTGTGGTGTGGGCCGAAGTCCGTCTAGCAGCAACAAAGTAGATGGCCGGGGCCACAAACACAAGGCCAATCATACGACCCCACAACCGGTGGCTCCACTCCATGAAGTAGATGAACTTGTACTCTTCCATGGTTATGTTGGAATTGAGCAGTTTAAACTCGGGCGATTCGCGGTATAAGTCGAATTCACGTTCCCAGTCCGCATCAGTCATAGGCGGCAGCGATCCCGTGATGGGACGCCATTCTGTGATGCTGAGTCCCGACTCTGTCAGTCGAGTGAGACCGCCGAGAATGACGATTCCGAACACAAGACCAGCGCTACCTACTAACCAGTAGCCAGTAGCCTTTGATGAGTTAATCGGCGGACGCTTGGCCTTGACAACACCCACAGGGGTCGAGACAGGTGGAGCCACGGTCGAGTTGAAGCGCACAAATGAGCTGTTCTTGAATCCCAGAGCCCTTGAGGCTCCTCTAAGAGGGTACGAGGCAGCGGCGTCTCCACCCAGAAATGCCCGAGGCAATCCAATTGAACCGAAGCTTTGTGTCGATGGATTGCGTACCGTCTGAGTGCTAAACGAGCGAGTTCCAGGCCGCTGAGGCTGCCAGAACCGCATCTTCCTCATGGCTTCTGTAGCCAACCGAGTCGGCGTCTGGCGCTTCGCGGGAGTGGCCACGGCTGTGCGGCACCCGCACGCCGACACCACCGACGAGATAGAGCCGTTCCGCAGAAAGAAGAACTGCGACTTGACGAGTCGAGTCATTTGTGAAGAAGCTAACGATTGGATCTGAAAAATCGGATGTTTAATAGGGACATCATAATTGGCATGCGGCTGTGCCGAATTGCAGCCGCAAGGCACGTGACTGGAGAAGCGTTTGAACGAGAACTGAACTACGGACGGTTGGGCTAACTGTAATATATACAAGCACTACATATAAGCTGTTATTCAAAACTAGCTGTAAGTTGGCAGCCTAGAATTGAGCCGTGATCGACAAGAAATCTCTTAGTTCAATATCAAACTCAACATTATATCTGTTCTAGCACGAGACGACTCCACTTCTTCAAGGAGACCATATCATCGATGTGAGATACGAATATCTTGTCGAGATTGAAGAAGTTTGAGTCCTTGTTCTCAAACTCAGAAAGTAGAATGAATTCCACTCAAGCAGTAATAGACTTGAGATATTGTATAGTCTACTTCTTACCCGGTGAATGGCACATTCAGCTGGAACTACCACCACTTACACTTTACTTACCCGGCCATGACCATATCATTTCATCGTTCCTCGTCTCTTCTCTCACCAAAATGCTGTTGTTCTCGTTCTTCAAGACACTCATAGACCACGAGGTACGTCTCTCATACAATTCTAAAGCTGTCTCTAACTCAGGTCACCGTGGAACTCAAAAATGACGTGTCGATTCGCGGGACTCTGAAGTCGGTGGATCAATACCTGAACCTAAAGCTCGACGACATCCATACACTCGACGAGGCCAGCTATCCCCATCTCAGCGCAGTTCGAAGCATCTTCATCCGTGGTTCTGTGGTTCGTTACGTCCACCTTCCCGCTGGTGCTGTCGACACGGCGTTGCTCGAAGACGCTTCACGACGGGGTGAGTAGATGAGAGTGACAGTTTTGGAACTTGCTAACAACAGAGGCATTGGCTCACAGCGGCAAGGCCATCATGGGCCAGTGACGTATTTATTGTAGATAATCTTACGAGTTGATGCGTGGGTGGATTTTTCGTGGGCTGAAGTGTGTCTAAGGTGGTTGAAGAGTCATCAGCGGACTTTAGGGCTCCACAAGTCGTGAAGTTGTTGATTGAGCTGCTACAGCGATTCAATGTCTGTGACGGCTGTAGAGAGCTCAGATGCAAATGTAGGAACTGTAGAGCGTGTGTTCGATCCATCATGATCTACTCAGTGGAGTTGAGTAGCATCGAATTGTTCGCTGGTTAGTTACTTGCCAGTACTGGAACCATAGAACGTCACGCTGGCGGAAGAAAGGCAGCAAACAGAACGGCCTGAGCGAGAAGCCACATGCTAGTGTACAGCACAATGCGACGACCAGCACGAACCTGCGCCTGCGTCGTTCCCCCAACACAGTGCGCTGCGTACCAGTAGAATATAGGTAGACACGTCGCAATTCGGGTGATGATCTGGACGTTCCACACCAAAAGAGCCGAAAGAGCAGTCAATGCTTGCACAATTGCCAGTGGAATGAGTTTCGGCGTCGACGCAGGTGGTGAATCTCGTTTCAAGAACCAAAAGAAGGAAGCATAGAGAATCAGCATTGTTGGAAGCGCAAACAGAAAGTTGGGGATATTGTTGGGTGTCCAGTACTTTAGAAAGCCAACCGACCAGTACTTGGCCTGGACGTACTCGAAAATGGACGGAATGGTGTTGTTACACCACTCTCCGCGGTCAGGACAGAACATTGTGTAAGCGTAGATCTGAAGAATAACAATAGTGGACCCGAGTAGCAGGCCTCCCACAATGATGGCCGCATACTCCTTGGCTGCTATCCATGGCGTTCTCAAAGGGGGCAGGACAAACCGAGGAGTTCGTGGCGTATCAGGAGACTGGGGATGCCATTCTTCATTTAGAGCGGGCTGGGGAGTAGCAGGGTCCAGAGACTTGGATGGCTCACGCGGTCCTTTCCACAGCTTCCAGTCCTTGTACATTGCTTCAAAGAGATCGTATAGAAACAGGACACCCCAAAGCAGTCCATTAGACCGAAACCCACACGAGACTCCAAACACGATACCCGACAAAACGTACCACTTGGACTGGCGGAGCAGTAAACCAACAAATGACAGTGCTGCAAACGGTGGTTCCGCATAGCCTGCTACGAGGAAGATGCCAGCTGGAGACATTGCGTACAGCACGGCAGTTGTCTGAGCAAATCGCTCTGGTTTGAGAGGGAACATGACGCGAGTCAATCTGTACAACAGGACACAACCCGCGTAATGCGACAAGTTGGCGAGAACGACACTTGTGGCAGCGTAAGCAAAGAGACTTGGCTCACCTGAACAGCACAGCTGTGTAACAGCACGAACCGTCAACCACCACAGGCGTCCAAATGCCCATTCATGTTCATAAATTGTGCCTCGCTGTGCAAGAGTCGTGAAGTACACGCTATCCCATATGGTAAGCCGTGAAACGATACGATGGACAGCCCATTGAAGCGACAGCTGGAACTTGGGCGGTTCGGGAACAAGGATCTGTGATGAAGTATCGTACTGTGTCGGGACTACGAGTAGAACAGATAGCAGGATCAGCTTTACACTGATCCACGCTTTGGTGACAGTACCCAGGGGCATCGCGGTCAATTTTTGGCGTCTAAACGATGTACCATTCGCCCCAGTAGGCTCAATTGATGATTGTGCGAGTGTCAAATGAATGGAGCGCCTTAAAAGAAGCTGCGATGGGTAAAAGTGCGCGAATTGGCGTTCTGGTATATAGTGAAGTCGTGAAGCAGCTCAAGTTGAACTATTCGCATAACCGGAATATATAAACGGATGAGCCAGAAGTTGGCCTTATGGAGAGTAAACTACAAATCACAATACAATCTAGACTTGTCCACGTCAAAATTCTCGTTATTTTTGCTGTCAGAGACAGTTATTACAGGTGGCTGTGAGACGATCTACGTTACACAGAGGCACATAAGAAGCACCATTTTACAGAACATCTCATCGATGGTAGGTCAGGAAGCATCAAAACTCAGCGTGTCAAGACATCTGACTTTCAGAACCACTGATTGTCAGAGTTACCATTACCGTTGGCGCCCCACTCGCTTCGGGGAGTGAAAGAAGAAGCTCCACCATAGTCGGGACCAGCAGCCTGGTTGCTGGACTTGTCAAGCGTCAGAACAATCTCGGCAATCTTGCTCTGAAGAACAGCAATACCACGCTCCA
The DNA here is from genome assembly GCA_030575195.1 of Sugiyamaella boreocaroliniensis. Lineage (NCBI taxonomy): Eukaryota > Fungi > Ascomycota > Dipodascomycetes > Dipodascales > Trichomonascaceae > Sugiyamaella > Sugiyamaella boreocaroliniensis. Next base: position 74,457 of record JAJMIE010000027.1, on the reverse strand, counting down.
CCACCTCATTAGGCTTCAATGAGCCAATCGTCTCGACGTTAAAGTAGTATTTGTTGGGCTTGGCCGTGTAATCAAACGGCTCGTCCTTTTTAGGCTCCTCCTCCCAGGATGCATTCTTACTCTTGGGCCACTCGGCTTCTATGCTTTCTTCGTACCAGTAGTCCGTGTGACGCAGCTTGTTCCAAGGGTCGTACTCAAAGCCGATGGCAGCAACAGGTGACCACTTAGCATGCTCCTTGGCGATTCCCTTCTTGGCGATACACTTGAGACGCAGTTCCTGGTGCTTGCGCAGCTTGCAAATAAGCACACCCTTGTTCTCAGGGTCAGCATAAACCGGCTGTCCAATAGACTCGTCACGGCCTGGCGCCGCTTCGACGGCAAGATCCCGAGTGTATACGTCCATGGTCGCGTCTCCCGTGCACCGGGCATCCAGTGTCAGCACCACGCTACACCGCTCACAGTATTGGTCGCACGTACAGTCACGCGTGTACTCGAGGTCTCCGACAAGCGTTGAGTCGAGAGGAATGAGGCCGAGACGGTGGGCAATGAACTCGTCTGCCAGCACCGAAGTGTTGATTTCGATTTCCACGAGATCGATGGCTGGTGTTAGAAGCTGTTGACGGCGACAAATGATAGTTCGAAAGCCAAATAAAAAGCACGTGTGTCAGTTACTTACCTATAGTGGGGATCTCGGAGATGATAGTTCGACGGATGGAGTTGGCAAGACTGGCGTTAGATAACTTGAAACAGATAGGTTTGGAGGCGGCTAGGGGGTACTCACGCTAGATCGACGTCCGACATGACAAAGTCGACCTCGTCCTTGGCCACCTGACGAACGGTGATCTTAGGTCCTGAATCCTGATCCATGATGACGGTGGATGCGACGCAGAAACAGAAACAACTGACACCTACGACAGGAAGCTTACGAGTCAAAGTGAAATTGTCAAAATCAAGGACGATATAGGGAATATGCTTGTAAGGGGTAAGATAGCCGTGCGAGGGCAGCTGTAGTAGGAGGTGGAGCAGTGTAACAGTGGCTCCAAGCCATTATTAGAGAGAATTTGAAATGGTAAATTAGCTCTTATCAACAGTTACATCGAGGAGTATGCTCATAGTCTGTCAGATACCTGATCTTCGATACCATGGCTCTACTGACAACACATCCTAAGTTTCTAGAATCTATAGATTCTTTCAAGTGATACTCAATATCATACCACACACTAAAAATACTCAATAAACTCACAACTCCAGCGACAGCCTAACTATTTGTATATCTGTTATCATCTCTTCTGCTCTACAGATTCTCCTGTTATCCTGTTTAGGCAACTCTTGCCTGAGCTGATCATCACAGCTGTTAAGCCCCCTTGCCCGCTACTTACCGCTGAGCCGCTCCTACGGCACCACTTCCTGATATCCCCTTAGAGTGCACCGGAGTTGTCTGGTCCGTTCGACCCCTGTACATCTATGCTCGGCACCTCACATGCCTCAATACGACACCCGGGGGCTACTGTATTACCCCTGTACTATCCGCTTTGGTGCTTTCTGATTAATAGACGAGCCTGGACCCGTTCTGCCAAGACCCCGGATAGTAGTTAGCCCTACGAGCCATCACCTCGGTCTTGATTATAGCCGTATTCATGTGACCCGGCTGAAACTTTAAACGGTCTAGTAGAGGTCCAATTGCGGGGGTCTAGACTTGTCGTCGCCTGCTATTTCTCCAATGCTCAACTCCTACGAACCACCTACTAACCACCTGCTAACCACCTGACGCGCACGTTTATATCCTCGCCACCTCACTCCACACCGGCACGTTGCTCTTCAACGGTCTGGCCGTGGTCGCCCTTCCCCGGATGCCGGCCCGAAGTCGCTTATCCGCCTTGACTAAGTCCTATTCCCGCAGTGCATATGCGTTACTAACATTTACTAAGTAACAGCCCTGCAGCCTGATTTGTTTTAGTAGGAGTTTAGCGTGCCTGGTAACTCATCGGCAGTATTAAAGGAGCTCGAGCCCCGGAGGTTTCTCTTCAATTCTTTATTTCTACTTCTCCCTTGTTCGTTTGCATCATTGAACTTGTCTCGATTTTGTCTTAACAGTTGCACCTTAGGCTTGATCTGTGATCCGCCCTGACAACCTTGGACCCTGAACATTTAAACTACGCATCGCATCAAAACAATGTCCGAATATCCCGAGACTGTTTCTGACGACGGGAACACAGTGGATGGAATGGCTAGTGAGGCCCGTGCACCTAGCATTGATTCCCCGTCCAGCGGGGCCCCCGGCGACGAACCGCTTGCTGTAGATGAGCCCAAGCTCATGGAGAATGATGCGCCAGAGAATTTGTTTGCTAAAGACGTCGAGGAAATGCCCGAGGCCATAAAACACAACACGGAGTCTTCACGCGCGTCCCGTCGCAGCTCAGCATCCTCGTACGTCCCTCCTAAACTTTCCAAATTCCGTCACGTCCTCCTCGTTCTCGTCATGATGACCGCTCAGCTCATGACTCAAATCGGCGTAGGCCAGGCCCTGGCACCTATCAACTATATTAGTGATTACTTTGGTGAAACGGACCCGGGAAAGCAGGCTTGGTATATTGCCGCTTACTCGCTGACTGTCGGAACTTTTATTATCTCAGCCGGCCGTCTCGGCGATATATACGGCCACAAGCGCATGTTCTTGTTCGGCTATGTGTGGTTGGCCCTGTGGTGTCTGCTGGCTGGTATCTCGAGATACACCAATTCCATCTTTTTCGATGCATGCCGCGGTCTTCAGGGCATTGGTCCTGCGTTTCTGATGCCTAACGCAATAGCCATTCTCGGTAAGACGTACCCACCAGGTCAGCTCCGTAACATTGTGTTCTCCTTCTTCGGCGCCTGCGCTCCTGGCGGCTTCATGCTCGGTGCCGTCTTCGGCTCCATCTTTGCGCAGCTCGCTACTTGGTCTTGGGGATTCTGGGCCACGGCCATTGCTGCTGCCTTTATGATTGCTCTTGCCTTCATCGCCATTCCTCCCGATGAGAGTATTCATCACGACCAGAAGTTCGACTATCTCGGCGCTTTCACAGCTATTGGAGGCCTTATCCTGATGAACGTGGCTTGGAACCAGGGCCCGTCTGTCGGCTGGCAGACTCCCTACGTATACATTCTGCTCATCATTGGCGCCGTGCTCATGGCTGCATTCATCTTCATCGAAACACGCGTCGACCAACCTCTAGTTCCTATCAAGGAGATGTCACCCTCGATTATTCGTGTCATGCTCACTGTTGCTGCAGGCTGGGGAACCTTCGGTATCTGGGTCTTTTACGCTTGGCAGTTTCTGCTGAATCTTCGTCATGTGTCGCCGCTACTGGCAACAGCTCAATTCAGTGTCTGCGCCATCATGGGATTCGTTGCTTCAGGTACCAATGCGTTCCTTCTTTCCAAGAATACACCCACTTCTGTCCTCATGGTTTTGGCCATGTTGGGCTTTTGCATCCCGTCAATTCTTCTGGCGACTATGCCTATTCATCAGACGTATTGGGCTCAGACCTTTGTCATGGTCCTTATAGCTCCGTTCGGCATGGATATTTCCTTTCCTGCTGCTACTATCATGATGAGTAACGCTGTACCTAGACACCGCCAGGGAATTGCTGCCTCTCTCGTGTCTACTGTTGTCAACTACTCCATCTCGCTGGGTCTTGGTATTGCCGGAACGGCAGTGTCGCGCATCTCTCCCGGTACCGACGAGGCTTCCATGCTCAAAGGAATCCGTACTGCTGCTTATGTGGCTATAGGCCTCTCGGGTGCAGGTATTCTCATCTCTCTTTACGGCGTATGGTCCGAGCATCGCATGGCCCAGCGTCGTCAACCCGACTCTGACTCCGACGAGTAACTGTAGTCACACCCTATCGGTCTTTCTCATCAGCTTCATGAGCATCCTGTAGGCCCTGCTCACCTTATTTATTACGTATCATCTATACTAATCTAACGCTTCTAAGCGTGCTCTCACTCATACCACATGCTCTGTAGCACCTTCAGTCGAGACCAAGCTGAAACCGTCGTACAAAAGCCGTTTGCCCAGGGCATCACGTGCCGGCATACGAGATGCGTAGTTGATGCATAAGTCCCGTATCTTGCATATGTCGCTTCCTGTCAAGTCATGAAGTTGGTACCAAGCCATTTCGAAACGCGGCAAAATCACCGCGTTCATAGCATCAATTAGATTCTTTATAGCGTAAGAGTCGCATTCCAGTGTAGTCGAACGGGTGGCTACAGAGTATTGGCCACTGTCACTGACGGAGTGATATCTCCGCCATCTTCGTATTGTTAGTCGCCGTATCACTAGTCGAGATCCACTATACGAAAGAGTATATAAATATCAATCACGGCCCACTGAATATATCGTTAGAACAGATACTCTTCAGAAACACTTACTGCCAATTTCCTCTTTGACTTGACAATCGCAACCATGAACCCCCTCGACATTCCTGAGAACATGCCTGCGGTCCCCTACTACATTACGTACAAGGTCCAGCAATATGACCCCAAGCGAGACGCAACTCAGAAGCCAGCTGCACCCGCCGTGCATCCAGCATCGTCCAAGATGTGACTGCCTCGGTGACTCGGTTTGAATGCATCTTGGTACTTGATACTGCCGCTTTCATCTCTACTATAGAGGACGGTCGCATACAACAGACACTATGAGTTCAGCATCTTCACGGGCGAATTCAAATACACAGCACAAGAGCACCGACTCAGTAGCATATTATTCTTTATTACAGGTTCTTTATTACAGGGTTAGTTGATATCAATTCGGGTTGGTTGGTAATGGTGAACCGCACTAGGAAGTTGTATCCGGCGAACAAGTGTCCACAACAGTAAGCAGTAACATTACAAACTCTTCGCAGATAGTCCAACTGCTTATAAATCGCTATTTCCGAGATTTCTAACCAGTCTTAGTAACATTTTGGGCAACTACCGCGAACTTGAGATGGTTGAAAACCTATTGCGGTAGGTGACCATGTATACTTCCCCAGATTTTAAAGGTTGCCCACCGACAATGTTATCAGGCTGAATCAATTACATAACGTCATCCTGTACGGCACAAAGATGCCGAGATGATCAACTAGGTTATTACCTCAGCAGGCGACGGCTGATTGGTTCCTCGGCAAGCAGGCGTTGAAGATGACGCAGGGACAGACTTCGGAGACAACTGATTTGCATTCAGGCAACAGTTGAAAATGTTGAAGTTCAAAGTATAAATAGCTTGACGATGACAGTAGAAAGAACAATCAAATATCAGTAACGATGAACAATCAGCTAGATGGGCCTACCAATGATCAGATTCCTCCCTCCGAGATTGACGAGGAACAAAGTTTACAGACACCATCATCTAAATCAATTGAGAGTGGTGAACCTGATTTGGAATCCCCTCAGCTATCTCTTTTCCGTCACATACTACTAGTGGCTACTGTCACCTCGGCACAGATCATTAGTTTGGCTGGAATTGGTCAGTCTCTAGCTCCTATTAACATCATTGCTTCATACTTTGGAGATCAAGGAACTGGCAAAGAGACATGGTACATCGCTGGCTTCTCACTCACTGTGGGAACTTTTATTATCAGTGCCGGACGTCTTGGTGATATCTATGGTCACCGAAACATGTTTATGTTTGGCTTTGGGTTCACGTCGCTGTGGTCTCTGCTAGCAGGAATTTCATACTACTCGGACGGTATCTTCTTTTCCTTCTGCCGTGGAATGCAGGGGATTGGTGTTGCGTGTCTTGTTCCAAATGGTCTTGCAATTTTGGGACGTACATATCCACCAGGAGTGTCGCGTACCATTGCATTTTCCGTTTTTGGTTCGTCGACGCCGACGGGATTTATGCTTGGCGCAGTCTTTTCTTCCATTTTTGCACAGTACACTATCTGGCCATGGGCTTATTGGTCGTTTGCAATTGCAACAGCATTTCTTGCTGGTCTTGCTGCCGTCGTCATTCCATCAGATGGCCCTCGTCCTGCTGGACAGAAGTTCGACTGGCTCGGTTCACTGACTGGAATTTCTGGACTCGTACTGTTCAACTTTGCGTGGAACCAGGCACCTATCGTCGGCTGGACAAACCCGTACACCTATGTTCTGCTCATTGTGGGTATTCTCTTCCTCGTGGCTTTTGTGTTTGTTGAGAGAAGTGTCGACGAGCCACTTGTACCCCTGAAGGAGATGTCTCCATCAATTGCTCGCGTTCTGATCAGTACCTCGTTCGGATGGGCAGCATTTGGTATCTGGATCTACTATTTCTGGCAGTTCATGTTGCAGGTTCGTCTTGAGAGTCCGCTTCACGTTTGTGCGCAATTCTCGCCCGTCGCAATTGTCGGAGTACTCGCTGCCGGTCTCAACGTGTTCCTTACTGTCAAGGGAACTCCAACTTCGGTTCTGCTGGTCATTGCCATGCTTGCATTCTGCATCCCGTCCATTCTACTGGCGACTAGTCCAGTGCATCAGACCTACTGGGCTCAAACGTTTGTTGGAATTCTCATTGCTCCGTTTGGTCTCGAGATCAGTTTCCCCACCGTTACTGTCATGATGAGCAACGCAGTACCACGAAACCGCCAGGGAATCTCAGCATCACTCGTCGCTACAGTCGTCAACTATTCCATCTCTATTGGACTTGGAATTGCCGGAACCGTAGTGACCCACACGTCGCCTGGTAACAGTTTCGAGGATCTTGTAGGCTCTGTGAAGTCTGCTTCCTACCTTGGAATCGGTCTTGGTGGAACTGCTGCTCTCATCGCTCTCTACGGCGTGTACAAAGAGGTGCACCAGAAGAAGGCTGTATAACGCCTAGCAACATTTTTGGCCGTGAAGACTGAAGGCCCTTCACGCCTCTTAATCTTAACATATTTGACCGACGATTCTTCAATCAAAGGTTCACGATATTCTAATCCTATAAATTAATAGAACATAATCAACAAAACAACATGTATCCTTCATATGCTACAGTATGTTACCAGGTCCCCAAAACAGCGACAAAACGCTGCTGGAAACACATCTATGTAACAATAAAAGCGCACCCCCTACGGGTTGCAATCACAACTTGGCACGCGAAACGGGGGCAGCGGGAACAATGTCGAGCTGGCCCTCCTTGTATAGATCGTCAATGAGCGAGCGGAAGTGCTTGGCAGCCACAGCACGCTTCACCTTGAGGGTCTGGGTCAACAGGCCATTCTCCACGGACAAGGGCTCAATGAAGAGAGCACCGTTGCGCATTCTCTCGAATCCCTGGAGCTCCTTGGGCTTGACGGCACCGTTGATGGCCCGCAGCGTAGCAAGTCGCACCTCGGGTATGTTGAGCGTCGATTCCAGCCCCTTGAGATCCGTGGGCTCAAAGTGCTTCTTGAGCAGCTTCGACACAAACGGTGCAAAGGCACCAGGGTCAACTCCAACAACACCAACCAAAAAGTTCTCAGTCGAGTCTCCGTGCAGGAAGAACTGGCCGATCAGAGGAGAGCGCATCATGTAAATATTCTCAATCTTCTCTGCAGCAATGTACTCTCCCTGAGACAGCTTGAAGAAGTTCTTGACACGATCAATAATGAAAATACGGCCCTGCTCGTCAATCATACCGACATCACCGGTGTGGAACCATCCATCCTCGTCAAAGGCTTCAAGAGTCTTCTCATTGCTCTTGTAGTAACCGCTGAAAATCTGAGGGCCCCGAAGCATGATCTCACCACGTGGGTAGGGCTTGTCATCGGCAGAGTATCCAAGATCCGGAACGTCACGGAGACGCACCTCGGTGGTAACACCAATAGCACCACATGAGCCACAGTTTGTTTCACCGGGCTGGGAAACGCAAACTCCTGACATGGACTCAGTGAGTCCGTAGCCCTGAAGAAGTTCCAGTCCAAGAGTCACTTTAAGGAACTCAACCACGTCCTTGGCAAGAGGAGCAGAGCCCGAAGTGAGCAGCGTCGTATTGACAAAGCCAAGCTTGGCACGGACCTTGTTGCTCCAGAGACGATCCCACAGGAAATGGTTAGGAGAACCAGTAGTGCGGAGGTGGTGGAGTTTAGCAGCGTAGGCCTTGCGCGAAATAGCACCAGCCAACCCCGGGGCTTCAATGGTCGACTGACGCAGTGCAGCGGCAATTCGGTTGTGGATACGTGGCACAAGGTTGGCTGCAGTGGGCTTGAGGGTGAAGATGTCACCCAGAAGTTCGGTCAAAGGACCGTGTGGGAAGGCAGCAGCGCTTCCACTTCCAAGGGCAAACATCATACTGACACGCTCGTAAATGTGAGCTAGGGGCAGACACGACATGAGGACATTCTTGTTATCAGGAGAGTAGACGCTGTAGCGGCAAAAGACTGCCGCGGTGATGAGGTTCTTCTGGGTGATGATGGCACCCTTGGGGTTACCAGTAGTTCCCGAGGTGAAGTTGATCGAATAGATGTCCTCGGGGGTAGGGGGAGACTCGGGGACAGGGCTGGCTACACCAAGCTTCTCAATGTCGCTGAACGAGTAAAGGGCGAGACCCACGTCGTTGGCCCAGGATCCGAGAAGAGCGCGCTTCGACTGACCCTCGAGCTCATCGTAGTACGGGTTGTCGAGCGGATCATATGAGATGACGGCCTTGAGGTGAGGCAGCTTAGGCTTGAGGCGCAGAATCTTGGGAATGTTAGCCAGTGACACAAATGCCACGGGGCACTCGCACAAGTTCAAAATGTACTCCGAGGTCTCGGGGCCCAGAGTATCGTAGAGCGCGACATTGGGGATTCCTAGGCTTTGACACGCTAGATCAGACACAATCCAGTTGGCTGAGTTGGGGCCGTACAAGGCGACAATGTACTTGTCAGCAGGCACCTTGCCTGCCAGATCACGGGCAATATTAGCAACACCAGAGGCAAAGTGAGAGCGGCGGGCGGCAACCTGTGCATAGGTCTCGAACTTGTAGTCAGACCAGGTCTTGGTGACAGGGTCAAACTGGCGCTCACCCAAACACGGCCAGTCGGCACGCTTGGTGGCTACGAGGCGGAACGCATCGTACATGGTGTTGACAGAAGGGTGGTACTTGGTGATTAGGCGGCCGGGTGAAGCAGCATTACGGTAAACCTCCGAGTAGCCTGGCTTACGGGATCCGGGAAGAGGTACGGCCTGGGGCTTACCGTCGGGCTGGTAGCACTTTGGCGGGTCAAAGAGCAGCTCGTCGGCGTCATAGTCGACAACCTCTGCGGGGAAAGAGCCGAGACGGCGCAGGACCTCGTCGGAGAAATCAGACGTGGCTGCTGTCATGTTTGATTTAAGTATCGCGGTGTGCAGTGTATTAGCAGTTCACGGCCAAGCTAGCAATCAGAGCGTAACTAAGCGTCAAGAATCAGCAGCAGCAACAAAAGAAGCAGCAGTCGATAACAAGTCGCCGTGAAAAGTGACAAACAGCAGAAATGAGCGGCACGGGGGGGAGGATCCGCCCTTTTATAATTCGTCCCCGCATCTGGGGGAGAGGGGAGGGTTGCAGGACCGGTAAGCAAAGGTTAGGGCGAGAGTGGGGTGGAGGGGCACTGCGCGGGGGAGGCAACCGGGGCGCCGTTAACGTCAGTAATAGCGTTTGATCAAACGACACAATGCGTTCTTTAACAACGGATGGAGATAGGAACACTGCCATGGTCCAAAGTGACGTCCTTATCACTAAAGTTGCCCTTGTTCACCGTTACATTTCAAACTCCGACGACCGTTGGATAAATCCGACGCGGGCGGTACGATGCACCTAAGTTCGGCAGCGTGCGGCGTTTTTCCGCGGGAGCCTGGAGGCCCTGGCAGCAGCAGGAGCCGCAGAAATGCGCCACTAACAGGGCGGACAAACACGCGTGTGCACTGTGGGCATTGGTACCGGTTTCCAGCGCCTACAGACCACATTTCACGCCTGTTCAGAGCGAATTGACGGCGATATCCACGTCTCCGGCCGCGACTCGATCCGCGCACGGCTGTGCACCGCGGGCTGGGGTAGTTGCCGAGTCGGTCGGATTCGGTAGATTGAGCGCCGGAGCCGGGACGTAAAATGGACACTCCCGCCAATGTGGGCCACGAAATAAACCACGGATAAACAGGATGCTCCGCCCTCGGGTAAAGTCGGCAACATTCTTCCACTAGCCCGAAACTATCTCATATCACCGGTCTGCTTATACCCGAGTGTCGCCACGTTTCAGCCCAGACCTCCATACGTGTCTTCTGGCTGCCGCATACGGCAGTCAATACGTACCTGGTGGAGTATATGCAGGGCATTGACATCGTCATGAATAATCAATGCTCCACCACCACAATGGCATTGTTGCATGACACATTGCCATAGTTTAGATAGGGAGTTATCACCCAAGCCTATCACGCTTCAATCGTACTGACGGTCTAGGACATAGTATACGAAGATGTACGTTATACGACGACGTTAGCGAACTGCATCATTAGTGCCAATCGACGTTAGTGATGTGCAACGTTGCCAAGACAGACGTTGTAAGTCCGACGGAAGTAACGACAGAAGTCTAGTCCAACGTAAGCAGATTACAACCAAAGAGCGATCCGACTTTAGCTACTCAGTATACGACTACGAATACGAAATGACGGTTACATTAGAGCAGTCGTACAATAGAGTAGTCGTACAGATAACCTCGAGAGATAGTACTACGTACTTAATTGTTGCCATACTAGAGTACACCACCGCCATCTGATGTCTTTTGGTGGCTAGAAGTGTCTCATCATTCAAACAGGCTAAACCAGTTAAGCTTCATCATACAGTTACAACGTCTGATTAGGCAGCTCTTTGTCAGCTGCCCTAGCCCCTGCAACGCTAGATATACGCTACCCTAGTCCCATTCTGGCTTCTGACCTAGCCCTGGCGTCAAATGAGTTCTGTTTACTCCCAGCAGTCACACCTTCCTATTTGGTCACTCCCAGTCCCACATGTACGCAGCGACTCCCCGCTAGGCACTAAGGCCCCATTATCTGAAATCTTTCCGTTTCTTGTCTCTATCATCATCAGTCAAAATGCCTAAGGGAAAGCCTAGAGGACTCAACGCTGCTCGCAAGCTGCGCACCACCCGTCGTGACAACCGATGGGCCGACCTGTCATACAAGAAGCGTCTGCTTGGAACCGCCTACAAGTCGTCGCCCTTTGGAGGTTCTTCCCACGCCAAGGGAATTGTTCTCGAGAAGATCGGTGTTGAGGCCAAGCAGCCCAACTCGGCTATCCGCAAGTGTGTCCGTGTCCAGCTCATCAAGAACGGAAAGAAGGTGACTGCTTTCGTCCCCAACGACGGTTGTCTCAACTTTGTTGACGAGAACGACGAGGTTCTGCTGGCTGGTTTCGGTCGTAAGGGAAAGGCTAAGGGAGATATCCCCGGTGTGCGATTCAAGGTCGTCAAGGTTTCCGGTGTCTCTTTGCTTGCTCTGTGGAAGGAGAAGAAGGAGAAGCCCCGTTCTTAAGCGGTTTTTGCACAACACAAAACTGCCGAGGCTATGAAAATGGGCGCACTGCTCACATGAATGTATACAATAAAGCATTTGCTAATTGGAGTTTGAGTAGACGTAACGATGGGGTATCGAATTGTTAAGTCGCTGTAGTTATAGTGGGGTACCGGTCAAGTCTGGCTGAAGTCTCTAAGTAAGGTGTGCTACGGTGTGATTGAATTCTATGAAGCCTGGATCACTGAATCACTGAAGGTATGACCTCAACGACTTTGATACGACCCTAAAGACCTCCAATTTACATCTATCCATTGAAACTTAATTGAGAAAGCGAAACCTTTTGGTTGCAGTACGTTTACTAATATCCACTTCAGTAACTTACGAATGTAATGTCAAGTTCATTCATTGCAGCTATCTCATGAACTATCTCGTGATCTATTATACCACCAAAATCTTCCCGGGTTGCACCGTCAGTTTATGAATATCAATTAAGCTCGGACCAACAACCGAATGAGCGCAAAAAAATCATCAGCTGTTTATATTAAACTGTTCTGTCACACCTTAGACGGGGTGCAAAAAAAATGCGAACTCTGCGGATCGAACGCAGGACCTTCAGATAACAAGACTGAGAGTATGACTTCAGTCTGACGCTCTCCCAACTGAGCTAAGTCCGCTGTTTTCGAAAATTCATTTTTCGAGTACACCTTTATGCGGCTCTCCCTTCTTAAAGTTCTTCTCCTCCCGTCTCCAAATAGCAGCACTTGGTTCGTTAATATTTACTTGTACCTCTTCAATTGGCCTTTTATCGACAGAGCGTGAACATTTATCTTTGTGTCCTCCTTCTATCCCTTGTTTTGAGCCCCTCACAATCACAGTCGCATTCCTACTAAGATCTCAAGGCTCACAATACATAGCCCACACTTAAGCTGGTACCCCCACTCTTCGCTTTGATTCGCCCAAACAACCGGTCTAATACAACGAACAACTGCAATTGCTCAACTGTGCTTCACTATATAAATAGAGCTATTCTCCCTCTTGTTCGTATATCTTCTTCCCTCATATGGTCTCCCTCCATAAAGGGCTGACTCTCACTTATCTGCCCTCGCCCTTCTGCCTAATCTACTGATCTAATGGTGGGCAGTCATCTCCACCTTTTCCCATCCTCCGGAACTGCATTTCGCGCTGCCTGGTGCCGAGTCGCACTGTCTTGTTGTCACCTATAGAGCCCCTCTACGCAACACCGGTTCTGTGGACTGTCTGCTTAGGTAACGTTTAAGCTCTGCTTACACTGTTTTGAGTAGATCGTTTTGGATACCGGGCGCCAAGAGTCTTTGATGGGGTGTTGTTGGTTGCCAGATTCACTGTCAATCCGTTATAGAACCCGGTCAAATCTTGCAAAATACCCGTAATCTCGTGCGCCTGTTTGAGTATCACCCTTGTCAATGGCTCCAATGAATACCAAAACGCTGTCGACGGCCTCGAAATCCGAATCAGCAGCTGCTGCTTCTGCTCAGCCGCCACGACCAAAGGCTACGAGACCCTTCTACACACGGAACCGCCGCAACCGACCGTGCGATGGCTGTCGACGCCGCAAAACCCGATGTGACCGCCCTACTGACTCCAAGGTGTGTCTAGTGTGCTCGCGCCATGGTGAACCTTGTACCTACGTCATGAAACTCATCCGAAACCGCTCAAGCTCCGTCTCAGAAAGCATGGTCCCCGAGTACCCGAGCGGGTCGGCCGCTGCGAGCGCTGCTGCTGGGGCCTCTGGCTCTGCTGGTGCTGTAGGCACTGCTGGTGCTTCTGCTCCCCTGCTGCCTAGAGGTTCCCATCTCGGAAACTCTCCGAAACAGCCCGTGAGCACTACTCCCGCAGCCGGAATGAGTCCTGGCATCATTGAAACCCATCGTCAGTTCCTCAAACCCGGATCCCCTGCTGACCCGACTCCTCCCTCGGTCAAAAGCGAGAGTGAGTCTCCGGGTTCGACACAGGGAACCAATAATGACGATCAGGCAGTGGACACTGTTGGCGCATCTCAGGTCTACCAACACATGTTCCTGTGTATGAATGAGTACTACTACTGCAAACTCATTGAGATCCCATGCTATGGGGGCAACTTGCAATGGCAGTTGACTTCACTAATAGGCCGCGAACGCTTCCTCATCCGTGAGGGCCAATACCTGCGCCCCGTGGCTCCCGACACCACATTCCTCATCACCAAAGATGATGACCTCGACCACGACGCCAAGTACTTTGGCATAATATCGTCACTAGTACAACCCTACTCGGATCAATTGCTGGCTCTCTACTTCCAAATGGTTCACAAAGCATACCCCATTATCCATAAAGAGTCTTTTTTCTGGAAGCACAAGCAGCGCATCGTGAATCCAGCATTACTTGGCGCCATGTACCTGCTGGCCATGGATTGGTGGCACTATGACCGTGTCCTGGCGTCGAAGAACCGGCCTGACACCTCAAAACTGCGACAACAGACGCTCGAGTGCTACCGCCAAATGCTAGGACGCCCCCGCCTGTCAACCATTCAGGCAGGAATCCTTCTTCTGCAGAAAAAACCTGACTTTTCTCAAGTGAATCGCGATACCGAAGTGTGGTCCTTCACCTCAGAGCTCGTCGCTACTATGCAGACCATCGGTCTTCATCTCAACTGTAGCAATTGGAGCATTCCATCCTGGGAGGTGCCTCCGCGTCGAGCTCTTGCTTGGGCCGTGTACATGCAGGACAAATGGACTTCTATCTTTCAGGGTCTACCATGCCGCATTGCAGACTCGGAGTGGTTTGTGACGCTTCTAGACATTGATGATTTCGAGACTGACCCTCACAATATCGATGCCAGCTCTCCCGGTGCTCTGTCAACAGACAATGGCGGCTTGTTCCTTATTGAGATGGTGAAGCTGACTGTTATTGTCTCGAAAGTCATGTCGGTGTTCCACTCTCCACAAGGAAGGGCCATGTTGAACGAAGAGCCTATCTCCATTGTCTACGACACGGCGCTGGCTCTTCGTCGCGAACTGCTAGCCTGGTTTTATCAGCTTCCAGAAGCCATTACGCTCTACAACACGTATCCGCCTTTGCAGGCCAAGGAGCTCACGTCTTATGGTTACATCATTGCATCCTATTTTGCTGCCGAGTGCCTCATCCTCAAGGTAGTCATTCGCGCCATTTCGTTTGCTCCTGCAGAGGAGGTCCCCGCCGATATTGTCAACGAATGTCGACAGACGGCCATTCAGGTTGCCGCTGAAGCTGTCAAGTTTGTTGCAGAGCTGAAGTTGGACGCTCTAGAGTCGTTTTGGATCCAACACTCTAATGACTGTATTGTTGAAATCGGCTCGTTTATCTCATTACTGCAGGTCACGGCTCCTCCAAACCAGGAAGATGCTATCCGCAGTATGAAGGAGACATTTAGATGGCAACTGCAAATTGCTTCTCGAACTTGCTGGAGCATGAAGGACGGACTACAACGCCTTGAGAGCTTGACTTGGAAGTTTGCTGACAATATAGATCCGCCGTCTCTGGCTCAGCTAGCTATCCAGGAGGGCAGCTCGGCCCAACTGAGTACAGTTGAAGAAGGTTCGAACTCAGATCCTCGTGAAGACGATGGTCCGCCCTCGTCGAGCAGCCAGGCCGAATTCAATTCTGCAGAGTTCAACGCTTCACCGTCTGTGCTCCATTTTGATACTCCGAATCCGCAGGCGCATGCCATGAGCATGTTCGATTCGTACGTTCATGACCGGCCTCAGAACTTTGAGCAGTGATTTAGATGCCTGTGTATTATAGATCTTTACTAATGTATAGATGATGCATTATTTCGTTATCACGTTCAAGTGTCATAAATATTCGTGTGGTTCAGACAGCAGCAGGTGCCTTGCCTTGAGGTGCGGCAATCTGAGTACTGTTGACCTTAGTTGCAAACCGCAGAGAGGAAATTGTCTCGTTGATATGAGGCTCTAGAGGCGAGACGTTCACCATCATGAGAGTCTTGGAGCTGCCACTAAGTGAGTATTGAAGCAAGTACGTTAGCTTGGAGTTGCGGAACGGTACATGCGTGGATTCCTTGGACGACGATCCCAGGGCGTAGATGACATCACCAAGGTAGCTGAGGCTCTTGTTAATGGCTTGGGTCTCCTTGAGTCGAGCACCTGTTGCTTGGGAATGCGCGAGGCGCTCCGAACCGGCTAGATCAACAAGGTTGAGTGTTCCCTCACAGGAATGGCCTGTTGTGGTATTGTGGCCAAAGATGCGAATGATGAACACGCTGTGGGATCGCGACGAGCGATCGTTCGCTTTGGTTGCTGCGACACGGCGGTTACTCGAAGCCTTGGCAAGAACAGAGTGCACTGTAGCAGGTGAATCGAGCGTCACAACAGACAGGTCAGTGACAGTAGTCTTGCGCTCCTTGGGATCATGACGGATCTCAAGCTTCGCTGAGCCATCGGTGTAGCTCGAAGCCAAAAGGTCGTGGAGCGTCTCATTGTAGATCTCAACAAATTCGCCTGTGAATGAATACTCCCACCCCTTGTCTTTCAGCGACTCAGCAGCAGAGAAGATCTGCTGCACCGTACGTGGAATCATTCCGTCGTCAGACATCATTGTGTGGGTCTTACCAGAGCCCGTCTGACCGTATGCAAAAATACAGACATTGTAACCATCAAGCGCGCTCTGCACGAGCTGTGAGATTTCTTCAAATACCTCCTCGTTCGATGACTGAGGCGTGAAGACGTGGTCAAAGGAAAAGTGGTGCAGTTTGGGCACTGCAGCTCCTGTCATTACAGACTCGGTCGTAGCTGTTCGAAGAAGAATCTCTCTGCCCTCGACATCTTGGTCTGGAAATGAGAATTCGGCCGGCTTATCTTCGCGTATCTGCTCTGATGCCAGCACGGGGCGTACTCGGCAGAACACTCGGATGTTTCCTTTGAGCTCCTGAATCTGGTTGTGCAACTTTCTGCGGATCATCTCTTCCTTGAGCAGCTTCGCCTTGGCTACCTGGCACTGCTCTTCGGCTACTCGCATGCGTGCCTTCATGTCTGACGTTTTGACATTCTGGTCATCCAGAAGGTGTTCGAGCTCGCTGATGCGTGCCTGGAGCGTCTTGGTCGTTGTTTCTTGGTTGGCAGAGTTCGCCGACAGCTCAGCCAGAGTATTCCGTAACGATTCAGTCTCGACGCGCTGTGCAGAGTACTTATCTCGGATATCCTCTAGCTGGTTGCGAAGCTCGGAAGCTATCTTATTGGCAGCTTCTAGACTCGCTTCAAGTCGCAGCTTCTCTTGTGTATGTGACAAGGTAGCCTGGTCAATTGTCTGGCGAGCTGCCTCCTGGGCAGAAACCTCGGCAGCCCGCTTCTCCGAGGTCAATTGGTGGCGTTCCTTTTCAAATTGAAGGGTTAAAGACTCGGCTTGGTTGGCAAGTTGTGCCTCAAGATTCTGCCTGTGCGCAATGTTATCGCGCTCATATTGAGCATGAAGGGCCTCAAGTTCTACAGTGTACTGCTGCTGTTGTTGTTGGCGAAGTAGCATTTGGCTGGATCGTTCCTTGTCGAGCTCCTCGGTCAACTTGCGATTGTACTCAGCGACACGGTCTGTTTCAGCTAGTCGCAGTTGTTGGATCTCGTCGTAGGCCGTCTGAAGCTGGACACGAAGCTGCTCTTCACTCTCAGAACGCTCAGCGTAGATTGCACGGAGCTGCTCGTGGTGTGCCTGGCGCTCAGCATCGAGCTTGTCCCGAAGATCGGCGGCATGATCGTGCAGTTTACTCTTCTCGAGCCCCCATTCGACAGCATCTGTTTTGAGTCGTGCTATCTCTGCTTCGAGCTTATCACGCTGGTCAAGTCGTGTTTCAAAACGAGCCACAACATCATCAACTTCGGCCGGTTTCGAAGGTAGTGCGCGCGAATTGGGTCGAGAGGAACGGTCGAGAGAAGACGAGGCAGAGCGGGCGTTGGCCGTCATTGACATGAGTGTACGGCCGCGCGTCGAACTTGTAGGTCGTGAAGATGCCACGGGGATCATTCGCGACTCGGATCTTGAGTCCTTGACGTTGGTGCGGTCTCCAAACTTGCGAATCACCGACGGAGCAGGAAGACCCTTCGCTACGGGGATTCGCGTCGTCGGTAGCCCCGGCGGCGGCATGTTCTCAATGTCCTGGAGCTCCAGATCCATGGTTGAAGCGAGAGTCGAGAAAGCTAGCAACAAAGAAGTGGGACTTAGGACTGAAAGTGTCGAAACACAACGAAGGAGCATAGAAATAAGAGAGCCTTTAAGGGCCCCGCTCCCCACCAGCCAAAACAGCAGGGACGGCTGGACGTCAGGGTACGGGTGAAAACAGTGGGTTGCCACAGCGACGATGCACGGCTGGAGAGCGGCTGTGCGGCTCAAAAAGATAAATTGAAAAATCATATAAAATTCCAAAGCATCGAACAACCAAGAAAGAAGCCAAAAGTCTCTTGTTTTGTTTGCTTGTTGTAACAATGGCAGGATCGAAAGGAACCGTTCGGGCCAAGAGGTTCAAGGCTGAGGAGCCTGCACAGAAGAAACAGCGCCAGGCGGTGCAGGAAGAGTCTTCAGACTCAAGTATAAGCTCCGAGGAAGAGTCTGGAGAATCGAGCGATGAGCTCGAAGAGGACCTTGAAGAGCTGGATGAGGATATTGACGACGTTGAAGATGACGATGACGAATTTGACGTCGAATCGGAGTCGGAATCAGAGGTCACTGGTGCCGATAAGTACAAGCAGGCGTTTTCGCACGCCGTTTCTGCGATTCTTCAGTCAAAGGTCAAGGCCCATGACCGAGACAACCCCATTCTAGTGCGATCTCGTAAGACGGCCAAGGATCTAGAGACTTCACGACTCGATGCTAAGGCTCGACGTGCTCTGTCGGCGCAGAAGAAGATGTCACAAGACAAGGACCGTGTGCGCAACGTTCTTCCTGACAGTGATGATAAGGCACGTGAGATTCTCGAGCACGAGAAGCGACTTCGTGGCGTGGCCCAGCGTGGTGTGGTGCGTCTATTTAACGCCATTCTGGCAAGTCAGAGCGCTGCTCAAACTGCTTCACAACAGAAGATCCTCGGAGTTACCAAGAAGGAGGAGCAGGTCAACGAGATGTCCAAGGACAAGTTTCTTGAGCTTATTCGAACAAGCGGCACCAAGTGAACAAAGTGTTACAAGCATTTCTCGACTCATTTTGTGCAGTGTACCTGTACCTTATCTTTCATCTTCACTTGTGTACCCTATCTCGGTGTCAACCCGAACTGTTATATCTACCTGTGAAGCATTCTCGGCTGCTGTTGACTCCACAATGAGCTGGCATCTCAGAGCCTATCGATTATAAGCACATTCAGCTTACAGTGAACCTCTCATCAAATGGTCTCAAGAGATCTCATTCATCTCATCAAAAGATCTCATTGAGATCCCATCAAAATTGATCTCCGTCTACAGTGAGATCTCACCGCCTATCGTATAAAATCCACAGAGTATCTATTCATAATATTTACATGCATTTGAGTATCAGACGAAGCGAGATAGTCCTTTAGAACCATTTAGTTAAGTCGATGCAGTACTTTCGAAACAACTGGACTCCAACTGAGTCATTCAGCTGTTGGCAGACTCGAAATTTGCCGTTTTGGCTTACTCAAAATCGCGGGCCTGGAGATTGCGGGTCATGGCCGGTAGAGCCACTCGCAGACCGTCCAATTCTTTGGTCATTTTGATCTGGCAGCCGAGACGCGACGTTTCAGTTAGACCAAATGCAAGGTCCAACATATCGTTCTCGTCATCGTCGGGCTCCTCCATCTTGTCGTAATAGTCGGGATCCACTATAACGTGGCATGTAGAGCAAGCACACGAACCTCCGCACGCACCTTCCATGTCAAGGTTGTGAGCCTGGCCTATATCCAACAAATTGTCGCCCTCAGCAACTTCTATAGGGATCTGGTCGCCTTCCTTAGTGATGAAGGTGACATGGAGTTCTTCGCCAGGCTTGGGCTTGTGGACATGTCCGTGCCAACGAACAAGGCTTGGACGAGCCATGGCAAGCGCCACAGTACGCCGTGAAGACGCCCGCACAGCGGCGCGTGGCACCTGAGCCATCAGTGATCTCAGCATGTCGAGGCAGGTAGTACGGTAGTGGCGTCGGAAGTCGGATCGAAAAGTTTCACGCGGCTGGTTATAAGCGGGGGCGTGGACGTAAAACACAACGCAGATAGCCGGGGATAAACGAAGGGCAGTAGATAGGGATCTAACACGAGAAGAGGTCGCCAGATATAGTGAACTTTGTATTCACTGCTTTCCTCGCAGAGATTAATGTCGTCGGACCTGTCTCTGATAGGAGATGATAAGAGATCAAAGTGTTCAAGTAGGATATGCTCCTATGTATACGCAGTGTATTTAGCGAGTGTAAGGTGAGAAGGGGATTACTACTACTTCCATGTTGCAATTATATAAGAGGAATCCAATAGGCTGAGAAGTTTGAACCTATGAAGCGGCTACAAGGAAGTATGGTGTAATGAGATGGTATAAGTGCAAGGCAACATGTCATATTGAAGGCCAAACCCTCGAGCTTGCCTTTCATGAACCTAACAAACTCTCGGTACAGTTCTGAAGTGACTGTAATGATGTACAAGTACAGACAAGTATATTCAGTGATATGGTATACAATATACCTAAGAAACCACTAACAAACCATATGGCCGTTGCGTGACGTTGATACACAATAGTTATTACTTCTAGTACTGTGAACAGACGGAGTAATACCACCGCTAATATCCAACTGGGCAATCTACAAGTCTACAATCTAAAATGTAAGCAGCTGAAATGGATCGTCCCGGCGACGGTGTAAAAAACGCCAACACGATGAGTATTCTGCTGTCAATCTTGTTTGCACCAAAATAGGAACATGACACGGAGTAAGTCTTGCACCAGAGTGTTGGCAAACAGGTTGTATCGTACAAGATTCATTTTTCATGTTCGTCCACATGCCTATATATTATACCGGGGATCATGACTCTGAGAAACGTTTACTCAGAGGGAACATCCAGCTCGCCGGCGTCAATGGCGTCAATGGCAACGTGGGCAGGCTTGCCGTCAACACGGGCACCAATGGACTGAGCAGTTCCAAGAACCTCCTTGACGGTTCCCGACAGCTCCTTGGCGAACGACTTTGATCGCAGCTCGCGGGCAATCTTGACAACCTCGTCGAAAGGAATGCTTCCGTTGTGCTTGATGTTCTTCTCCTTCTTGCGGTCTCTTGGGGGCTCCTTAAGGGCGGTGATGAGCAGCGACGAAGCAGAGGGCACAACCGACACAGCGGCCTGACGGTTCTGGATCGTGAGCTGGACAGTCACACGAATACCCTTGAAAGCCTTGGTGGCCTTGGCAATGTCCTCACCGACCTTCTTGGGCGACAGACCCAGAGGTCCGATCTTGGGGGCCAGAGTAGCAGAGGCTCCGACCTCACCACCAGTGGCACGCAGGTAGATGATCTTAACTTCGTTGGGGTCGACCTGGAGTTAGCAGTGTTCGGCGAGTGTTTAAACGTAGCATTCAGCGTGTTTGAACTGCTTTTGACGGCGTTTCGTACGTACCTTGGGAGGCATTTTTGATGATTTGCTGTGGTACAAGTCTGAAAATTAACGGCCTGTAAAGGGAACTTGGGGGGAGCAGGGTGCGTGGGAGGTCGGACTGGGAGTTACGCGGCATTGGGAGAGCAGTCACTTGCTGTAATAGGAAGGTGTGTTGAGAAGTGCGCGGCGGAACACACACGGCTGACCATGGATAGCCGGCACGGCGTTACTGGGCGCTACACACGGCGCTACACAGGGCACGTACAGCTCTACTTCTTCAGCCTGAAGGAACTGAGATACGAGGATTGTGGCTAGGGGGTTGGGCCACGGCCTTCTAATGGTCACTACATCAGAAACTCAGTTATATGGAGTTACCCGCCGTTGGTTAGTCAGCACTATTGGCAGCATCGCTGCTGGAGGCATGTGAAAACTGTCAGTTCAGATCACGTGATCTAGCTACACATTTATGGCCCCCCCACAGCAGCAGATCCTAACATTATCACCTTCACTATGAACAACATCTTCCAGAGGGCGCGCAATGTCCCCATTTACGTGGCTGGGTTCTTGATCAGCGATTACATCTTGTACAAAGCAGATCTGCCGGTTCCTATTTCTATTGTTTGGCGCCGCGTGTTTGATGAAGATACGATTGATAGCAACGCCATGCAGCCGTGAACGGGTGAGACCATCAGCGAAGCCAGTAACGACGGCACAATATCACTACGCTTGAATACTACCAATTATCCGCATAACAGTTACATTCAGTTGCTGTTTATATTTGAGAAGGCGACACCGATACTTCTTGCGGTTTGCACTTAAAACTTGGCACGAGACAGCTCGTAAGCAAACCCAAGAGCCAACTTGGCGTGCTCAAGCATGTGGTCAAAGTCAAGACGGTCAATGGTGTCCAGGCTCGTGTGAACATAGTGGTCCGACTTCTCGAGCACACTCTCAAAGACAAATGCGCTAGGGTAGCCGAACTTGGTGGCCGACGCATGATCCGAGCATGCAAAGCCACACCGGGTCTCAGTGTAGCCAATGTCGCAGTACTCGGTGACAATGAGCTTGACAAACTTCGTCAGTTCGAGATCAACGTGATCAATGATGACTCCAACGCTGTCAGCATTGCCGCCTGCCTTGGATCCTGTAGAGTAACCTGTCATATCCTGCTGCAGCATGGCCTTGACATCTACGCTGGCCTGGTCGTAAGCACGAAAGATGTCCTGGCTACCAAGAAGACCCAGTTCCTCAGCAGAGTACCATTGGAACTCGAGTGTGTTTTCGGGCTCAAACCCTGACTCGGCTAGAACGCGGAACACCTCGAAGATCGTCATGGATCCGGACCCGTCGTCGTCAGCACCTGGTGCAGGCAGCAGCGACGGCATGAGCAGATTGATTGAGTCCAGGTGAGCACCGACGATGACGACCGACTCTGGCGACTTGGATCCGTGGATCTGCGCAATCACCGACTTCTGCTGCCACTTGTGGTCGAAGAGTGAGACGTTGATGTTGCCAGCAGGTGCAATCTCAGCAATGGTCTGCAGCTGCTCATACAGCCACACGGAGCTCTCGAGACCCAAATCACTTTTGGCATAACGTGTGTAGAACTGCGAGAACCTCGTCAGCATCGATTCGAGGTTGTCTCTGCTGAGCTCGGGAACGAGCTTGTGCACCTGCTCCTTGTAGGAAATGACGACTGGAATATGCGATTTGCGCATTGTGTGCACATGCTCCTGGTAGTAGTCGGCGTGGTCGGTGATGTCAAAGAAGTTGGTTCCCTGGCGCTTGAGATCCAGAATCTCGGCCTCCGTCATCCACTTCTGGGTATTCTCATCAAGCTCGACGAGTCTTTGATCCGGGATTCCGAGGCGCAGCTGATCAAGGCTTTCCAGCACATTCGCTGCGGAATCCTTCAGACTCAGACCCGCAAGAGTCACGGCCGACGCCATGCCGACAAGCGCAGACACTGCTACAATGCTGTACTTCATGGTTGTGCTAATAGGACAAAGAGATGGCGAGCTCCTGCCATGGATCCTTATGTGCTCGCCACGGTGTTGGGCATCCGGTTAAGCCATCAGCTTTGGAGTCCCGACCTTGGGAGGTGCGTATAAATACGGAGTCGTGGGTACTGCTGGGGGAGGGGATAGCGTCGCTGTGAGCTCCTGTAAACGCGTCGGAGCACACAGTATGGGACTACTGGAGAGCAGCATTTGTGGGATGCTTGCGGATTTCGTCTTGCAGTCATGAACTGTGGAAATCTACCGGAGCGAGGTGTCAAACGCCATTGATTATACGAACTATATCACATATTGAACGGCTCCACTAACTTCATATACTTTTGCCAGTATGTTGACTTACCGTCATCGCTCTGTGCAGACGCCCATTTGTGTCTCTTTCCGATCAAGAACTACTACAAACAGAGACAGTAAGGCCATCTTACACCCCGCAACAGGTTCCTGCAACCACCCTCTCCACGCACATGTTGGGCAGGGGAATGATCCAGGTGATTGTTGGTTCGTGGCCAAGGGTTGTGGTATAAGCGACTATGTCTTTATGGTGATAGGACACACGCCCGGCCATCAAGTCAAACATCACGGACCTACCCCACAATAGCATATCCTACTACAGAGAGGCCGGCCCTGAACGGGATATAACAGGGGTGGTAAGCGACACAGTTCCATAGTGTTAGGTGCATTGCAAACAGCCTCTAAATGCGTGTATGTCGTCATGCTGTACCCCTGTTAAACTCGTCCAGTAGCCATCCACCGGTAATGCACGTGAACGGTCCGGTCCCCCCGTCGTTCCGCGCCGCGGGCAGCCGCGTAAACGGCGATGCGTCGGCCTCGGCTCGGCTCGTGCCAGCCGCACCTCGGCGATATATATCCCCATGGTCCCCACGAACTCTCCCTCCTTTCTTCCTCAACAATGGCAGTTCTGTCCAAGCAACAGCCGCTGTCCCCTTGGGGTAAAGCCGTGGCCGGCGCCGTCGCCGCCATGATTGCCAATACGCTCGTCTACCCTCTTGATATGTAAGCTTGTTCCTTCTCGTTGTGTTCTGACTCGACTAACTTCAGTGTCAAGACTCGACTTCAGGTCCAAACGGATGAGCCTGATCTCGAGAAAGGCGAAGGTGCTACTACTAGGTAAGTATTGTGATGACATCAAGGTTGGATTTGTGGTTTGGCTAAGTATTTGGCTGTGGTTGTATTGTACTTTTTCACGTCTTTTGTCGTTGTTGAGGATCCGCATAGCGATGAGGAGTCTATCGCGATAAGAGTTCGTGATCCGAAATTACGGTCAAGTCAGAGTGAGGACAGCATTGTAGACTATACATGCTTGCTCATATATGCTTTCTGGGACTTGTGTTGACGTTAATGTTGAGAATTAGCTCACAAGGCTCCTCGATGATGCTATCGGTGAGAAGCCGCGGGGCCCTGGCAAGCCATTTGCGGGCTGGCACTATGACCATGGACTTTCTCCAGTACGTCTCACCCCGCATTCTCCGTGTCCGTGATTCGGAAGTTGCCCGGACCCCCCGGCTCATTGGGCCGTCGTACCGAGTCACTGCCGTCATTCCGAATGTGGGGTAAGGCCAGCATCCGGTGCTGGGCCGGTGAACTGCCGCTAAGTAGCACGAGCAGACGAGTGTTGCTATTCCCGTTTTTGACAGTCGGAAATGAGCTCGAGTCATTGGTGTTCGGTTACATTGATGTCGCGGCGCTTTCTTCATCAATTAGCCTCGAGCCTCAGGCGTAACTTTGGTTCCGGATCCACCTGGAGAAAATCCAACTCTTGAGCCTCACCTCTACAGCGGGAACACTGCCGAAGTTGTGCCAAACCACTCCAGCCTTTTATTGACTTTCTCAGAGTCCTTGCTAACTCAGATACAATGGAACTTTTGATGCGTTGAGCAAGATCTACGCCGAACATGGTATCACTGGTCTGTACGCGGGACTTCCTGGATCACTGATCGGAGTTGCTTCTACCAATTTTGCCTACTTTTACTGGTACGGACTCATCCGAGATTCGTACCTGGCGCGCCGACCCCGTAATGCCCAGGCTCTGTCGACAGCCACGGAACTCATTCTTGGAGCTGCTGCTGGCGCTCTCGCCCAGATCTTTACCATCCCTGTGTCGGTGGTGACGACCAAGCAACAGACGTCATTCGAGTACAAGAGTCTTGCTGCTACGGCCCGAGGCGTCATTGACGAGGATGGGATTAGTGGTCTGTGGAGAGGACTCAAGGCGTCGTTGGTGCTTGTCATCAACCCTTCCATCACATATGGATCGTTTGCGCGTCTCAAGATGGTCATCTTCCCCAACAAGCCGGTGCTCAGTGCTGGCGACAACTTCCTTCTGGGTGCTCTGTCCAAGGCCATGGCTACCATTGCTACGCAGCCAATGATTGTTGCCAAGGTGATGCAGCAGTCGTCGGACAAGTCGAGACGCCAGTACAAGTCGTTTGTCGACGCGCTGTCGTACCTCTTCCACAACGAAGGTATCCGTGGCCTGTTCAAGGGGATTGGACCCCAGATCTCAAAGGGAGTACTTGTACAGGGCCTGTTGTTCATGTTCAAGGACCAAGTGGAGCTGTTTATCATTCTTCTGTTTCGCCTGGTCAAGGCGCGTGCTGCTCTAGTGAACTGACCTACTAATTTATTGCATTGTCAAGGAGTTCACATTGTGTGACTGTTAGGCGTAGTGAAGAGTGTCACGTCGCACTCCTTGAAGTGTACCGGCGAGACTGTATTGCTAGAAGATGACTGATGAAGGTAGCGAGGCTGTATTACTAGAAGATGACTTATGAAGGTTACAAACAGATTGGTTTCATAGAATTGACTACCATTGAGTAGTTCTGGTATCA
The DNA here is from genome assembly GCA_030575195.1 of Sugiyamaella boreocaroliniensis. NCBI lineage: Eukaryota > Fungi > Ascomycota > Dipodascomycetes > Dipodascales > Trichomonascaceae > Sugiyamaella > Sugiyamaella boreocaroliniensis. The sequence goes on along the minus strand of JAJMIE010000027.1, from coordinate 48,592 downwards.
GCTTGAAGGTGAACGGTTGCAAACGGCTGGACTCGAAGCTTCATACAGCACCGTTGAGTAGTGTTAACAACTTGAAGCTGGTGAAGTGAATGGATGGTTTGTAGCTTTCAGTGGCAGTGTTTTTGGTTGTTTGGATGTTTGGATGTTTGTAGGTTCGGTGTTTGGAATGACTCTCGTCATTGAAATAAATATTTCAACGCGGCATAGCCTATGGCTACCGCCATATAGTGACTGATCCATCTGATCCACCAGTGACGACAACTTCACTGTCATCTATATGGCACACTAACACCGAGACGGGCCGCAGAGCAGCATCACGGGCGACGAGTGTCCCATTCTTAGGCTCTTCAGACTGCTCCTTCAACTGCAGTTCCATGACAACGCGGCCATCAGCGACCTGGATGCCTCGTACCTTGCTGTCGTCGCCAGTTACCCACAGGCCAGTGCCCGACTCAGACCAGGCTACCTTGGGCTGCGAGTACTGGTTCTGGGACGACTCGACTTTGAAGTTATTATCAATGGCAGCACTGCCAATGGATCCAATAATGATGCGCAGGTATGGGATATGGTTCGTGGCGACGGCATAGCGAGTGCGGTCGGCAGTTAGGGCCACGTCCAATGGTGTAAACGAGTCAGCAACGTAGTCGGCGTCGCATAGGTTGACAGACTTGAGTTTGGCCAGCGCCTCGACAGTAAAGAATTCCATGTGCGTCGAGTCCTGGCGACACACGAGCACGCACAGGCGGCCGTCGAGCTTGACGAGCTTGACAACAGTTGGCACCGACGGCATCTTCTCCGATGCCACGAGCTTCAGCGATCCGTCGACAAGACGAAACACACTGACGGAAAGATCCATGCTCGCCGACACAACATATTCATCGTATACATCCATCGACTGGATCAGACGGTTATGGGCCTTGAAGATGCCCGAAGCAAAGCCCGTCATGACGTTGAATACGACAAGACGGCCGTCGAGTCCGCCGCTTACAACGGTCGACCCATCTAACGGGCAAATGGCCCTGACAGCTGCTGCCGAGTGGAGACCCGAGACGGTGTTTACAAGGTTCAGAGACTTGTCGTAGAGTCTGATGGACTTGTCAGCGAACGACAGGGCCAAGTGCAGCGATCCAGTGCGGTCAACAGGACACACTGCCGCCGAGATGACGCGCGAGGCCGCCGTGACACATTGGACTGGTGTTCCACCCTCTGCGAGTCCCGTGAACCGTAGGCCCTGGGGCAATCGGTCGTTGGAGTCGGCATCAGGGCCGAATCGCGGGGCCGTTGTAGCATGAGCCGCTAGAATTCTAGTTAGTCATGAGCTTGAAGCGACTAAGCTGCTGAGTCAAGAGCGAGTAACCTAAGCTACTTAGTGGCTCATGATTAATCAGCTTAGCTTGCTACTATTGCACACTCACCTATCAAGTGGCTCAGCATTGTCAATGTCGTTGGAATCAACGTTGAGGTCGGTTAGTAAGCCTTCATAGGCCTGGGGGTTAGCACTGCAACACGACCAATTGCAAACACAAACTTACAGAGGAGTATCCCTTGTCACGAAGGTACCGAGCCACAATGGCATCCGCCTTCACAATCACAGGCATTGCAGGTCGACAAGCCCTGGCAAGTGGTTCGTAAACTTGCAAAGGTACGAGTCGACATTGAGGTTATGGCATAAGCGAGTAGATGACGGGCTCGTAAGCGCATCAGCCACAAACGGAACGGGGCCCTTCACATGTTGGTGGTGTGACTGAACTATCAATAAGAACCGGAAGTCGGCAATTGTGTAACTCCGCCATTGTACAGCAATTAGCCGTGATTCCCGCCGTGGGCAGACTTAAACGGGCTTAAGCAGTACAGGCAGGAGATCGATCCTACCGCATTTGGGTTCTGAGTGCATCACGATGCAGCACAGCCGTGCACCCCGAAGTTATACGAGGTGCCTTAGTGCACTCGTTCTTTGACCAATGAGGCAAACCGACCTGACAGACAATAAGCCAGTTTTTATTGTCCTGATTAGTGCTGGATCGGGTGTCACCTTCCTTCGTGTTTCGTTCGTACCTATGTAGAATTTAACACGGGTTCGTTTGCCTAGCATTTGAGCCGGGTCCCCTCGTTTAGTTGCCAAGTTTTTTTGGCAGTACCCCACACTATTCAGCCTATACGATACCATCGCGTACAATTAACTGCTGAATAGGCTGTGCCGGGGCTAATTTCGGTAAACGGACACTAGAACATTTGTCTACGCTAGTTGGTTGGTCACGCTGTGAGGGCTGACTGATCAAAAGGGTCGAGACTGTGATCTTCCACTACTTCGTACAATACGAACAGCTTCCATGCACACAGCCTGCATATGCCGGGGTCGTTTCGGGACCCGACGCTAAGTAGCGACTGGCCGGAGATACAGTCCGACTCAATGGCATCGTAAATATAAATTGAGGGGGTTCTGCCCCCTCTTTTGTCGATTGTTCTTCAGAAGCTCCTCCTCCATCACAACCACACACACACACACAATGACCAAGTTCCTTGCATCCATTGCTGCACTTATTGCAGTCGCTGCAGCCGTCCCTCTGACCCCTGTCACTCCTGAGGAGATCCAGGTCAACGACGAGGTCAACACCACAGCCCTTGACGCTGCCGAGACGCTGGCTCAGGACCAGGTGACTCGTATTGCTGAGGTCGCTGCTACCAACGGTAATGCCAGCTTCGTCTTTGACTTCAACAGCCCTCCTATGAATGGTCTGCTGCCTGGCCCCGGAGGTAACATTTCTCTGGCCACTATTGACACTTTCCCGGCCCTCAAGGATACTGGCATGGCTCTTATTCGCTTCTCGCTTGGCCCATGTGGAATTGTTCTTCCTCACTTGCACCCTCGCTCAGCCGAGTTTGTCGTTGTCACCGAGGGCCAGCTCGTCACCCAGTTCCTCACCGAGACTGGTTCGGAGGTCTTCACCAACCAGCTGTCGCCCTACCAGTCGACGTTGTTCCCTCAGGGCTCTATCCACGTCGAGTTCAACCCCACTTGTGCTCCTACTGTGTTCATGGGTGCTGGTAACAACGAGGACCCTGGCACCACGTTTGTTGCCCCGAGCTTCTTCTCGCTCGACGACCAGGCTGTGCTGGCCCAGCTGGGTGCCCAGGTTTCGGGATCTGAGCTCGCTTCCATCCGTCATGCTCTCACTCCTCCAGGAATTGCTCTCGTTGAGCAGTGTCTGACGACCTGTGGCATCATGCCCAATGCCAAGCGCGACTCCCTCGCAGAGCTTCTTTAAGAGGTAGATCTGTGACATCAATTCTTCGCCCCCCTGTTCCTCTTCCTCGTTATTCCCCATCCTCTTTCCCATCCTCTCCCCATCCTCTCTTCCCCATCTCGTCTTCTTGTTCTCTCTCTCCTTCTCCTCCTTCTCCTCCTCCTCCTCCTTCTCCCCTCCGCCTCCCCCTATTCCTCCTCCTCCTCTCCTCCTCTTCTCTTCCCTCTTCCTTCCCCCTTTCCTCCTCACTCACCCTCCTCCAACTCTCCTTTCCTTATGTCGCTTCACTTCTATGGGCCATCCTACCCTTTTACCCAGTCCTGCCCGTAACTGTATAATCTATGCTATATTATTTTTGATTGTTTGATATGACTTCTGGCTCTAGTCCTACACTTTCTGTTGCCCATTCTACTTCCTCCTCTTGCCTACCACTTCCCCATTTAGTCACTACGCTTGTACATCATCTCTCCGACGATCCGCTACCGGTTTGTATTTCCGCTTTGACTTTTCTCGTTTAGCTTTTCAGCTTCCTGTTTTCTGTGCCTTTCTTTTGTGTCTTCTCGTATAGATGCCCAATGAGGATGGTGGCCCGAGACCTAAATCATCTCGTCTCACAAGTTGGTACAATTGCAGTTGAAGTGGCAATTAGCACCCCCAGTCCACCTGCCTCGGCCCACCACATGCCGATCCGATTGTTGCTGGCTGCCTCGATGGCCGGGCCGTTCCGGTCGGTGTCCCTAAACTGGTTCCTGGATTGCGCATTATTATGCACGCTTAGATCCTTGCTTGTAACAGGGTGGGAAGCGCTTGATTCTCGCTTCATTGTTCGTCAGCCACCCGAACTACTCTTAAATGCTATATATGCCCTGTTACACCGCTAATTAAAGGCCGTATCGAGTTCAGCACTCGTGGCGCGCGCAAACAGGGAAAGTCTTGACAGTCGAAGTCCCCTGCAGCATGTCCCAATTAGGCAAGTGACAAAATTATCTGATCGATCAGCAAGCGTAAAAAGTAACCCCAGGCCAATTTGGACCGGCACCTCTGCCAGAAGAAAAAATACCCGCCCATCTAAGGTTTCAATTGGCCAGCAGAGGGCCGCAAACAAGGCCTCAACAGTCACCATGGGCTGCATTCGTTTGGCAATATAAAAAGGACCGGGCACCCGGCAATCCCAACTTCTTCTCTCCTACCTAACGTCCTACCCACTCGTTACTACCTCAAAAATGCCGTCTATCAAGTTCCTCGTTGCAACAGCTACTGCTTTTGTAGCAGCCATGGCTTCACCCATTTCATCAGATCAGGTGGATGCCAACAACGAAGTCAATGCCACTGCTCTCATTGAAAGCGAGATTCTGGCATCAGACCAAGTGGCCCGAGTCGGTGCTGTTGCTGCTACTAACGGCAATTCCAGCTTTGTGTTTGATTTCAACAATGCTCCCGAGGGCGGTGTTCTTGCTAGCTCTGGCGGAAACATTACTACGGCTACTGTTGACAGTTTCCCTGCTCTTAAAGACACGAGCATGGGAATGTTCCTGTTCCAGCTGGAGGCCTGTGGAATCGTGCTTCCTCACACTCATCCTCGCTCTGCTGAACTCGTTGTGGTCACTGAGGGGCAGCTCGTCACTCAGTTTCTCACTGAGACGGGCTCGGACGTTTTCACCAACGAACTGTGTCCCTACCAGGCCTCCATCTTTCCTCAGGGCTCCATCCACGTCGAGTTCAACCCGACTTGTGAGCCTGCTACGTTTATTGGCGCTTTCAACAGTGAGGACCCGGGAACAACGTTCATTGCGCCTGGCTTCTTTTCACTGGCCGATCAGGCTGTGCTGTCCCAGCTTGGAGGTCAGATCTCTGGTTCGGAGCTCGAGTCTGTTCGCCAGGCACTACCTGCCCCAGGTATTGCTCTAATTGAGCAGTGTCTGCAAAAGTGCAACCTGCCGCAGAATGCCAAGCGAGAAGACCTCAGCGTTCTGCTCAACTAGGTCCCAAAAACTATCTCCTTATGAATTCCTACGATCTTTAGACTGTATATACCGAATGTACCCGTTAGTTCCTACTCCCTCTTGAAGAGATCTATGGTCTTTTATTCTTCATTCCGCGATTTCACACTAAAGCCTCCCTTTGCTGGGTTATACTAGTTAAAAGTTGTGTATGCACCACATGCTGAACTTTGGTAGTCAAATAGCATGTATATACGAGGTCACTTGTTAGTCTAGATATGACACTTAAATAGCCATCATAAGAATCCACCTCTAACATATGACTCTCAAATAGCCAACGTACTATCAATTAGTATGTAACTGTTATTTCACTTGTATAATGTTACATATGCATCAGTCTAACAAGCAGGTCGCCATTCGTTGACGAACTGACCACGCGGGGTTTTGAGCTGGTTTCCAACACGCTTGACGAACTTGCCTTGCTTGGGTCCAATGTGACCCGTGTCGCGGTTCCACATGACCTGTCCACGCAGGATTGTGTATCGAGGCCAGTTGCCAACCTCCATGCCCTCAAAAGGTGTGTAGTCCATGTCGTGATGCAGGATCTCGTTGGTGATGGTCAGAGGCTCAAACTCCTCATTGGGGTACCAGACAACAATGTCAGCATCATATCCAGGAGCAATTTGGCCCTTTTTGGTGAGTCCGTATAGAAGCGACGCATTGTACGAGGTGACCTCAACAAACTTCTGAGGCGTGATCTTTTTGCTGACAACTCCCTGGTATCCAAGAACAAGACGTGTCTCGACGCCGGGAAGACCATTGGGGATCTCGGTGAACTGCGAGATACCGTTAACAACACCGACCTTCTTGCCCTCAATGCTGTCGTACTTGAACGGGCAGTGATCCGACGAGAGGATGGTGAAGGTACCGTTGGCAATACCATCCCACAGAGCCTGGATCTCCCGGTAGTCGTCTCGCAGAGGAGGCGAGCACACGTACTTGGCGCCCTCAAAATTGGGCATGCGAAGTTTGTCTGACATGAGGTAAAGGTACTGTGGACATGTTTCTCCAAGCACAGGTAGCATTCGTGTCTGGGCATCACGGATGTTCTTGGTAGCCCGCTCTGTTGATACATGTACGAGCAGAATAGGTGTATCCATGAGCTCGGAGATAGCAATGGCTCGGTAGGTGGCCTCGTCCTCAACAATAGGAGGACGCGACACAGCATGGAAGTAGGGATCAGTCTGGCCGCTCTTCTGGAGTTCAGCAATGATGTAGCTGATCATATCCCAATTCTCGGCGTGGATGAGCGTCGTCATGCCGAGCTTGCGCGTGTGAGCCATGACCTTCATGATCTCGGCATCTGTCAGCTTGCGCTCCTCGTAAGACATGTAGATCTTGACACTGGTGATTCCCTGATCTACGAGGACTGGCAGTTCCTCGTATACAATGGTGTCTGTGGGCTTGGTGAGCACGAGATGGAAACCGTAATCACAGAAGCTGTTGTCCTTGGCCTTCAGATGATAGTCAGACACGACCTTCAGCACACTGTCATCCCACTTCTCTTGAGCAGCAAAACACATGATAGTGGTGGTTCCTCCACAGACTGCCGACTTGGAGCCTGAGTTGAACGTATCTCCAGGAACCACAAAGTTCTGATCCAAATGGCAGTGACCGTCGATGCCTCCCGGCGTCACGTATCCGTTCTTGGCATCAATGATCTCGGTATCTTCTCCAACAGGCAGATCACGGCCGATACACACAATCTGGCCATCTTTGACTCCGATATCCGAGTTAGGAGGGTGTATTATGCCTGAAGCATTGACCTGGTGTTAGTGGGATCATACATCGGTGTAGATGGCCGAGTACTCACAATAATGCCGTTTTTGATGACGAGATCGAAACTCATGATAGTACAGTAATAGTAGACGGTCTCAAAAGATATAAAACAAAGTGAAACGTCTCAGGGACCGTTTATTTAAAGCCAAGTACCGGTTTTATCAGCGGGATTGCCGCTTAGCCGGGCAGGCAGGACCTAGCCCTGGCACTTATCGCGATAACCGGATAGTGGTTAGGGTGCAGATAGTTGCAGCTCTCCCCCGCGCCAGTAGATAAAGGGACTTCAATCTCCGGCGGCCATTCCCCTTTCGCGCACAGGTAAAAAATGGTGGTGGCCGATCCAAAGTACAACATTGCCCGTAATCTTATCGGGTACGGCGAACAGCCGGCAAACCCGCAATGGCCGAACGGTGCACGTGTAGCCATTAGCATCTGCCTTAATTATGAGTATGTATAGGACTGGTGCCAGATTACACGGGTATTAACTCGAGGGAAGGAGCCGAACGGTCAGTAGACAACGGAGACGATGGCTCTGAAAGTGCCAGCTGGGAGAGAAGTGAGTCGAGTGTAATGTACTGTTGCCTATAGTCTAACCCAGCTGGGGAAGCGCCGAAAATGGGGGTCAGGAATTGGTCGGCTGAGTCGCATTATGACTATGGAGCAAGAGCTGGATTCTGGCGACTGCTACGTATTTTCAATGAGCGAAATGCCAAGTTTACTCTACTTGCCATTGGCCAGGCCATTGAGAAGAACCCGGCAGTCGTGAAAGCCTGTGTGCGAGACAAGCACGAAGTCGCTGGCCATGGCTACCGATGGGTCAACTTTCACGATTTCACGCCTGACGAGGAGAAGGAAGGCATTAAAAAGGCCATTAATGCAATTCATAAAATAGGAGGCATATATCCTGCCGGGTGGTTTGTTGGTCGGTCAAGTCCTAATTCTGTGGGTGTAGTCTATGAAGCTTTTAAAGAGGCTGGCGTTCCTCTTCTCTGGGAAAGCGACACCTTTGCCGATGACCTTCCCTATTGGCAGCCTATAACACTAGATGGAAAGAAAGACGGTGAGTATTCCAGATTGAATTGTGGACCGTTCTCTGCTAATTTAGAATTTTTGATGATCCCTTACGCCTACGACTCAAACGACATGAAATTCATGACGACCCCAGGATACCAGGGAGTCGACTCATGGCTCGATTACATGAAGCGCACGTTCGATATGCTATATGAAGAAGGAGGAAAAATGATGTCGCTAGGATTACACTGCCGAATTGCTGGTCGGCCTGCTCGAGCTACAGCAATCCGAGATTTCCTAGATTATGTGCAGTCGAAGCCAGACGTCTGGATTACGACGCGGTCCGAAATCGCCAATCACTTTAAGAAAGTTTATCCTTCGAGTGAGTCGTATGAGTTTTATAATTCGACGTAAACCAAGATCCAGTCAATCATGTTTATTTCACAATATATGAGGAATCTGAATTCCCTTCAATCTTTTAATGAATCAAATCCCAAAAATTGTACTATAATTCAACCATAGCCAACTACCACTCAAAGGCTTATTCAAATATACTATACTTTATTTGCTCGCAATATCGGAGTATAAATCGAGAAGACCAGCCATGGTAGATTCGTTGTCAGGTCCAACAAGTTGTAGTCCGATGGGTTCTGAGTTAGAGGCTCGTGAAGACTGGGGTGAGGACTTACTTCCGTGGACAGCGGGAAACGTGGCAGCAGCGAAATTGCACAAATTCCAAACTCCCGTGTACGAGCCATCACCGGCCTCGGGCACGCCCCAGGCGTAACCAGCGTGAGCCGTGATTGGCGCAAGAACAAAATCAGCACCTTGAGAAGTGAACTCCGCAATGAGAGCTTTGCGAATTTCTGCAGCACGCTGACGAAGAGTCAGAATATCTGGAAGTGAGTCTGGATCCGTGTCTCTAAAGCTAGCAAGTCTTGGGGGCCACGGCTCGGCACTCTTGGAAATAGCTTCCTGGATAGGCCGTGAGCCATATTTATGGAACAGGTCGCCTACGATGTCGGCTGCCTTACCATATAGCTCTAGAGAAACATCCCAGTCTGATACCGACCACCCCTTGTTTTGAGCAATTTGGCACACATTTTTAAGAGCATCAGCAACTTCCTGTGACAGGGGAACGACTCCTTCTCTCAACACTACGATTTTTTTGGAGTGTTTGAACTTGGACTCGTTCCATTTACTCATGGCCCGCATGAATATAAGTAGATCATCGGGGCTGCAGCTGATGGGCCCGATGGTGGAGATGATATCGGGGACTTCAGGGACGACAGAAGTGACGCCAATATTTGAGAATTCGCCAGCTAGAGGCTTGAAACTAAAAAGGTTTTGAAAAGCAGCTGGGAACCTCAGCGAGCCTCCACTAGAGTTAGTGATAGTCCCGAGAATGATAACCGCGGATAAGACAGGGCCAATATGGTTTGAGTGGTTTCCCGGCCACCCGAAGGTCCGGCTAACTTAACTAGATCCACCAACACCTGACCGGCTAAAGCGGGCCAAGAAAGCAACTAGACAATCTTTAAGCCAACCGGATAGATGGCAAGTAAAAAAACAAAGACCAAATAAATAGCCAAACTCACTTTTAGGCCGGGATTGCATACTTACAGGTCGGTTCCCACGCCAAGAGGACTTGCATGAAGTGCCACGGCCGTTGCTTCACCGCCCGATGAAGAGCCGGATATCAGATGAGGGTACACACCATTTAGGGTGCGACCAAACACGTTGCTCTCCATATCGCATGACATAGTAGCCGCCGAGGCGGCCGTTTTGCAGAACACTACGGCGCCCAGGTCTGAGTTAGTTCGAATCGTACAAGATTGATCAAAAAACAAAAAAGGCTCGAGCTGCTTACCGCGCAATTTTGCCACGACAGGCGCATCTTGTGATGAAATGTCTCCTAATAAACTGACAAGACCTATAGTTGAATCAGTTCCTTCAACACATAGACTGTCCTTTTAGTTAGTAAAATGCGGTCATTATTTTTTTTGCACAGCTCTTGCTCACATACCTTGACAGAAATAGGAAGACCGTGCAATGGGCCCACGGGGGCCGTGGCTATGCACTCATCTAGCCGGCGTGCATGCTGTAGGGACTCGTTGTACAGTAGCGCCGTCAGACAGGCACAAGAGGTGTGGGCTAGAGCAGCAGCATGACAAAAAGCAAGAGTGGCCTCGGTACTGGTTATCTGGCGCAATCGTAATTTGTGGAGAAGTTCCGCGGCCGTTAGTGAGGAGATTGCCTGTTCAGAGGCAGACAGAGGAGCTATGACGGGGGAAGACTTGTCAGCAGATCCGGAGACAATCCACGAGGCCGGCACATCAGCAAGAACCTGCTGTTGACGCAGTGCCACTTTATGTTCCCAGGACATAGTGAGGGACAAGTATTGAAGAAAGGGTGTAACAATGGCTGAAAGTACTCAATATACTTGATGAGATCAACTTCTAATTTGGCAGCAAAGTCCATTTAACATGTGAACTTTGCAGGTCTCTACGCTACGGCAAGCCGGCAATACCGCGTGTCTACCGCCTACACCGCCTACACCACCTATACAGTCCAGGCACAGTACACTGCAAGATGAAATGGTACGGATTAGCCGACGGCTATCGCGATAGGCCCATGTAGCCGGAGGCCTAATTAGGGAAGTTGCGTCCGGAGATGCATTGCCCTGTTTCCTGCCAGGGCAGGGATTGCGGCAAGGGTGAGCTTCTAGCCAATGCGCGAGTCGCGATAGCCGATCTCCAGATAACCGCAGCCAAAAAGGAAAACTGCCTAGTTATCGCGGATACGGCGAGTGGCTTTCCATCGGCACAACTCATGGGCCATCAGTTGCAGTTCAACGGTGTGGGCGCCTCATATATAAGAAGGCATGGATCCGGTGTGGGGTCGTTTTTTTTTTTGTTATAGATACACTTGGCAAATCAGTTCTCGTTGACTGATCTGATCTCGGATCATTTTTTCTAAACCTTGATCTGGTGATCTCGTACCTGATCTGGATCCCCGGTCATGTCTCTACTCGCCAAGCTTGACACGCTCACCCGCCTCGACCCCGAGGAGGGCTCGTTCACAGCTGAGGAAGGGTTCAACCGCTGGAGTAACCGCGACCTCGACCCTTCCAAGCCCGAGCAGCGCAAATGGCGCTGGTACCACGTCGGTGGGTTCTGGATCTCGGAAGGTTTCAACCTTGCACAGATGCAGGTCGTCTCATCGGCCATTGCCCTTGGTCTCAACCCGGGTCTTGCTGTTGGTGCTTGTGTTGTTGGCAACTGTCTTGTCATCATCCCCTGTGCTATGTCTGGTTATATTGGTTGCAAGTACGGTATCAACTTCCCTGTGTTGGTGCGTGCTTCGTTTGGTATTTGGGGCTCATATGTGGCTGTTCTGTTTCGTGGTGTCTTTTGTTTCATTCTCTATGGTGTCCAAGGTGTGCTAGGAGGAACAGCGGTGTTTGGTATGCTGACTGCCATGTCGCCGTCGTTTGCAACATGGCATGCGAACTCAATCCCGTCTAGTCTTGGTATAACGGCGCCAGAAATGGTGTCGTTCTGGGTCTTCTGGCTCGCTTCATTCCCGTTCTTGTTTGTGTCTATCCCCACCTTGCGTTGGCTTTTCATTGTCAAGATCTGTCTTGTGCCCTTCTTCTGGGTCGCCATGTTCACTTGGGCCCTCACTGCTGGCGGTGGCTTTGGCCCACTTTTTTCCATCCCCAACAAGATTGAAAATGGCTTCAGTGTCGGCTACGCCTTCTTCTACTGTATGACGGCTGCCATTGCTGGTAACGCCACTTTTGCACTCAACATGGCTGATGTCACTCGTTACTCCAACAACACCAAGGAGGCCTGGAGATCTCAGATCATTGCCGGTCCCGTTTTCCTGTCTGCTACCGAGCTGCTCGGTGCTCTATTGGGAGCTACGTCGCAGGTTGTCTATGGCCAAGTCCTGTTCAACCCTGTCTCGGTCATTCTGCTGTGGGACAACCGTTGCGCCAAGTTCTTTGCTGGTTTTATGCTGGCTCTGTGCAACATCGGTACCAACATCTCTGGTAACTCAATCCCCTTTGGTAACGATCTTATGGCCTGGTTCCCGCGTCGCATCAACATCCGTCGAGGCCAAGTCGTCTGTGCCATTCTCGGAGTTCTCATCCAGCCCTGGTATATCAATGCCAAGGGTGCTACTTTCCTGGCCTTTATCAACGGTTACTCGACCTTCCTGGGTCCTGTGTGTGGAGTTTACGTCGCCGACTACTTTCTTGTCCGCAAGGCCAAGGGCTATGATCTTAAGGCGCTGTACCAGCCCCACGGAGTCTACTGGTTCTGGCATGGAATTAACCTGCGTGCAATGGTCGCTCTCATCTGCGCCATCACACCCAACTTGCCCGGTCTTTTCCAGTCCATGGGTGTCAACGTCACCAACAAGGGAATCCTCAACTACTTCTCGGCCACTTGGATTACCGGAACCGTCATTGCCGGTCTTGTGTTCTACGTGCTTAACCTCATCTTTCCGCCCGAGTACGCCGACTGTTCGAACTACGCGTTCGACAAGAATAACGTCATCATCCTCGATACGATTGACGGCCAGGTTATCAACGGCTCTTCCGCCTCGGATATCAGCCAGCCTGTTGCCGAGGACGAGAAGCGTCCTATCGCTGTCTCGCAATTGTCTGTTTAGTTTAGTTATGTTAAAGGTTTTAATGTCCATTTTAATGAGGGTTATACAAGAGACGTCTCCATTAGTGTAGGCCTATAGAGAGCAGTAGTGGGGTAGCGGATAGCTGACACTTTGACTGACAACAACTTATAAGCATATCCCTGTACACTGCAGCCTTACCATATGAAAGTCTCAATTTCGAATATTGTCTTCCTCCAAGCCACTGAGTGCCGGCCACAACAGAAACGGCTACGGTAGGTCTTGTCTTGTCGTTTACGCACCACGCGACGCAATGTCTGAGTCGCTGGGCGACCGCGGATTTCGCATCGCTCACCAAAAGGTGTCGATAGATGTGGATCTCGCCAACGTCACAATCCGTGGATGGACTGAGTTGACGGTTGTACCAACCGACCCGCAGCTCAAGACGCTGAAACTCGACTCACGGCACTCCCAAATCCACAATGTTCTTGTCAATGGCAAACGAGCAACGTTTGCTCACTTGGATGCGCTGTCCAACGCGACTCTATTTCCATCAGCCTCGATCCATCAGCATCACATTTACGAACGCCAGATTGATGATTTGTTAAGCGATACTCTGCCTGGTGAGCTGTCCATCCAGCTGCCAAAAGGAACACGCATTCTTCCTCAAGACGACCCCTCCACGACCATGTCGCTAGCCTCGCTGTCACGATCTTCGCCAGACATGATACTATTCCAGCCGCTGACTGTTAAAGTAGACTTCAGCACCGAGGGAACGACGTCTGGCCTGCGCTTTCTTGGCGGCACCAATAGTAATTTGAGAAGGGCCTTTTGGCACAGTTATACAACACATGAGCCTCTAGGACAAGCGACGAGCAGCTGGCTCCCTTGCGTAGACGGTCTCTGGGAGCTGTGTACATGGGAGCTCGAAGTCTCTGTTCCACGATCCGTCGGTGAGCTTGTAGCTCCTGAAAATCACCCTGCCAAAACAGAAACCGACACCAAAATGGAAGTTGAAGATGCTGTTGTCAATGGAGATACACAACAAGCTGAAAATGGCAGCTCGGCAACCGACGAAGCGGAGAAGGAAGACGAGGCCGCCGAGCCAGCCGAAACAAGCGAAGAAGACGAGCGCGAAATAATCGTTGTGTGTAATAGTTCGACTCCAGAAGAAGTTGTGCATCCGTTTGACGAAACTAAAAAAGTGGTGTCATTCCAACTGTTCACGCCCGTCTCAGCACATCATGTCGGATTCGCGGTTGGCGCATTTGTTGCTACTCCTATCTCAGACCTAAGGCGCCAGGCAGAAGGATTGGATGCAGAGGCGGCGAACGCCACTGGAGAGAATGACGCCAGTTCTGAAGGTGTCCCCATTGTTGCATATACTTTCCCAGACAAGGTCGTTGAAGTGACGAATAGCTGTGTGTTTCTTTACAAGGCCATGGAATTCTTCACCCGCGAATACGGTTCATACCCGTTTTCCATGTTCTCCATGGTGTTTGTCAGCGAAGCTCCGTGTGAGGTGTCGAGTGCAACGAGTCTTGCTGTTTGCTCAGACAAACTACTGTTCCCACCCGAGGTCATCGAACCACTGTTCACCAACGCCGAAACACTAACGGTTGCTCTCGCTTCGCAGTGGGTCGGCGTCAACATTGTGCCACGGACCTGGGACGACCTGTGGCTGACTATTAGTTTATCATATTTCATGTCTGGACTATTCCTCCGCAAATTGCTTGGAAACAACGAGCATCGATTCCGAATCAAGCAGCGAGCCGACGAGGTTTGCCGTCACGATATCGACAAGCCGCCATTGGCAAGTCCAAAGTTCACATTCCCTGTGGTCGATAAAGACCTATCCTTCCTACGACTAAAGGGACCCGCTGTTTTATTTATCCTTGACCGCCGCATGACCAAGACGGATCGATCGCTTGGTTTGTCGCGAGTACTGCCAAAGCTCTTTCTCCAGTCCATGTCGGGAGACCTCAACTCGTGTCTCAGCACCCAGCACTTTATGAAGATGTGCGAACGTGTAGGCCACAACCGGCTGGAGCAGTTCTTTGACCAGTGGATCTACGGTTCAGGATACCCTATTTTCCGTGTTACTCAGCGGTTCAACAAAAAGCGAATGTTCATTGAGATGGGTATCAGACAAGTACAGACTGCCGAACTAACGCGTGCTACTCTCCACGAGGATGCATTTGTTGACGATGCAGTCAAGCGCCTTGAGGGTTTCACACCAGCACCCCCACAGCATGTATTTACTGGTCCCATGACCATCCGTATCCATGAGGCCGACGGCACGCCGTATGAGCATGTTGTCGACTTGAAAGAGAGTTTCACAAAACTGGACATTCAGTACAACACCAAGTACAAGCGATTGCGAAGGAACCAGCGCCCTCGAGGAGCTCCTGGCGGTGCAGCTGTGGCGACCGGCGCGCCTGGCGGGCCACCAGTGGATGCTGATGTCGGCTCTGACGATGAAGGAGCCAACACGGCAGGTGTGCTCCTTCACTGTCTTGGAGACGTGTTGCAGACAGATCGCGATGCGCAAGAGTGGAGACTTACGGACTGGAACACGGACGACGAGGAGCATATGTACAACGAGGCGTTTGAGTGGATGCGAGTAGACGCTGATTTCGAGTGGATTTGTCGAATCTACGTCAACCAGCCTGACTATATGTACGCGTCACAGCTACAACAGGATAGAGATGTTGTAGCACAGTACGAGGCTGTGCGGTATTTCGGCGATATGAAGCCCAGTCTGCTGTACTCCACTATATTGGTGCGAACACTGATGGATAGGCGTTACTATTACGGCATTCGTGTACAGGCGGCCCATGCATTGACGAAGACAGCTGTGCGAGAAACAGATTACGCGGGCCAGTTCCACCTACTAAAGGCGTTTCAAGAGATGTTCTGCTTTGAGGGGTCGACAATCCCGTCAGCAAACGACTTTTCCGACTTCCCAACATACTTTGTGCAAAAGGCCATTACTCAGGCGCTGGCACGGATCCGAGATCCGATTGGAAACTGTCCCATGGAGGTGAAGAGGTTTCTCGTGGACCTGCTGCGGTATAACGAGAACTCGAGCAACCCTTTCAGCGACTGTTACTATGTGTGCAATCTTATCCAGGCCATTTGTACATCGCTCAAGCCGTATAGTGAGAGTGGTGTTGCAATCAACGAGGACCCTGAGTTGGCCAAGTTTGTTAGCTCTGCAGTTGCCGAGATTGACCGGTGCCAACGCATGGACCGATGGATTCCGTCCATCTACAATGTCGTGACGCGCACAGCCATTGAGCAGAAGACGTCCCTGTTGCGGTACGGATATGACGTGACGGTTCTCGAGGAGCTCATTCAGTACACGCGACCAGGCAACAACCCAGATGTGCGCCTCGTGGCGTTTCAGAGTATGTTGACGGTAGGTGGACTTAAGAATGAGCAACTTGTCAACTATCTGTTCTTGGTGATGACCCATGACCCATCGGCGTATGTGCAGCGCGGTATTGTAGCGGTACTGTGTGATGTCATTGGTTCCGTTGCCCTGTATGGGGACGCTAGCGAAATTCTTGCTAAGCTACACAAAGCTAATGGTATGAATGGAGGTAGTGGGGAGAATGGACATGTGAAACACGAGGACACCGGCCCTGTGGTAGTTGTGGAAGAGGCTACAGCCGGGCTCGGCGCAGCGCGTCGCGAGGCGTTGGCGAGGTCTACACTGGCTGGATGTATGGAGCTGATGCGCAATTACGCTGCCAACTGTGAATGTCTCAAACGGAACCTACGCGACGCCCTTGTTGACCGGCGGATCGGCGGCATTGTTGAGAAGCGATGGCTGCTGGAGATATGCCGCGTGCTGTTTAAGCCTATTGACAGCTACATGGTAAAGCTGCCGCTACCGCGACGCGAGAGGCTAGTGGCCCGGTCGCTAGGCAACGGGCTTGTCGTTGTGCGGATTGCCAATTCTACAGAGGTACTTGGCGAGGTGAACACCAAGGTCAAGAAGCCCAAGGCAAAGAAGCCGCGGATCTCGCTTGTCAACGGCGGCAAATCTGATTCTGTGCCCAAGGTTAAGCTCAAACTTAAGATGTAACGAGGTTACAAGGGGGAGTACTACGAGCTTAAAACTACTAATGGGCATGCCGTACAGCATGACAGTGGGAACAACGCACAAGGCTGAATCTAGAGAACCGCATCAAGAGCATGGCCGTACGCAACGATGAACCCATGAAACGCAATTTAATGCATCAGGTTTAAACGCAACGCCCTACTATTGGATGCAGGCCCGTATAGCCTTTTCGGTTTGCTTGTAACAAAAATTTGTGTATAGTAGAGAATGAAGAAGAAGTAGCATTAAAGCCGCCGCTATGCAATCAGTGTAACGGCGTCGCGTGGACGCGAGACGCTAGACGCAATGTAGGTACGGAAGGAATGAATATATATGGCGATTTGGAGCCTTGCAAGCGACGCGTCCAGTCTGACGACCGCATTCCTATTGGGTGTTTAAGGGCTAGGAATGGTCGGAACGGGGAGCGCGTATTGCAGCACGCACTCAAAGCGGGATGCATGCATGCAGAACCGTTGCCCGATTGGGTACTGTCAACAAACGCAGGGTAGGGGCTCGAGTACGCGGCTATCATTGGTTGGAGTGAGCAAGGAGTCAGAAAAGGGAAGCGTAAGTGTAGGTAGTCAGCATAGGGAAAGTAAGGTATAGAGAGTAGTAAGGTTGGTGTCAGAGCCGTTAGACGGACGCCGTATGAAACGGAGCGGGGCGTGCAATTCTGAAGACTCGTCGTTTCATCATATAGGGGTATACTGTTAGGGTGTAGTAAAGGGGTGTAGGGGGTGTGGGGGTGTAGGGGTGTACTGTAAGGGTGTAAGGGCGTACTGTAGGAGTGTAGGAGTATACTATAGGGGCGTACTGGTATACTATAGGGGTATGAGCCTCAACTATAGGGGATCACGGGTACGATTCACTGGTTCACAGCAGTACACAGACTACACGATAGTACACAGCAGAAGATCACGCAAATCCACAGGCAAATACAAATGTAAACATGGAATCGCCAGGGAATCGCCAGGGAATCGTCAGGGGAGTAGAAGGTAAGATCGCGACTAGAGCACGGCCGATGAGTTGCTAGAGTTGCTAGAATGCACTGCTGGCACAGTTATGCTGAGCCTAAAACGGACGGCACTGTGCGGCGCGATGGGATTGGCCCCCCAAAACGGCAACACTAGTTGCATGACCGTCGCCTAAATAGGCCCAAACCATGCACGTCAATTCTTTTTGCTGCATGGGCTCGTGCATTTCATAAACATTCCCCCTATTTGTTTCGGGGGCACTGCGGACTTGCTTGTTTGTGTGTGTAGTACACAGAGGGGTGCCACGCTATGAATTCCTCGCCAGACTTTTGCGTTTTGCTCTTTTTTCTCTCTCTTCACCTTCCAACTGTTGTCGTTCCTTTTATAATCCACAGTTGAGCGTTTGGCAAGTGTTTGATCACTTGATTTCCAGTCTATTCGATCTTGTCGACGGTGTTTTGTTGACCTAGTCGCCTCGTTCTCGCCTTCTTTTCCGTCTATTTTTTGTTATCTTATACCCCCAATGCGTTTTGTTCAAGCTACGGCCTTGGCCCTGGCTTCCTCTGTCGCCATGGCCCAGAGTGAAGAGGTTACAACCACCATCTTCTCGACCATCTACGACTACGTGACGGTCGTGTCCGGCTCTATTGTCGTCCAGGAGACTTCGGTGTCGACTATTGCCATCCCCACGACGGTGCCTGCTCCTATCGTGGCTGTGGCTCTGGCTCCCAACACGTCGTCAAGCTTCGCGCCTAACACGTCGACCATCGCGCCTGTCACCTCGTCGTCGTCAATCTTCAACGTTACCTCGTCGTCGGTCGTTCCTGTTGTCAACTCCACCATGGCTGTGTCCAACTCGTCTGTTGCTTCTTCTACTGCTTTCTTTGGAAACGCGACCTCGGCCGCGCCCTCGTCGGTTGTTGTTTCAACCTCGACTGTCGCTACCACCTCGTCTGTTTCCTCATCGGCTGCTGCCTCTACCTCTGCTACTGGTGCTGCCAGCCCGGGCTCCGCTCTGTCGGGTGTTCTTGCTGGTGTTGCCGCTGTGGTTGTTGCTGGCCAGCTGCTGTAGTGTTTTTAATTCATGTCTTTTCTTGTACAGACAGTAGACTAGAGAGTAGACCGTAGTATACTGTAAACTAGAGAGCTGATAGTAGGTAGTATAGGCAGTTATTTAGGCGTGCTGATATACAATTACTCAAGACAGTCAAATGAGTCAGTACGCGGATTGTGATATGTTAACTATACTTAGTAATTGAACTGTTAGCAGCCTGGAGGACTGTTGTTATATCTAGACGTGCCTACAGAGAGGTACGTCTATGACGAGGACTACGATGAGAGTCACGACGACAAGAATCGCGACTACGACACGAGAACCACGAGTAAGAGTTCAGGGGGTTATTTGGATATTTAGTAGCAACCTGGACACATAACCAGTCCAGCAGGTACGGATAAACGTCTATATAATCGCGTCTAGCACTGTTCCACGCGTCAGCAGTCGACTAACGCCCATAGCAGCACTGCTAAGACTGATAAGCCAATCAAGTGGACCAGCTCCAGAGCCAGTTCCAGTTCCAGTCCTCCACTCCATTCAACTGTCAATACCATTCTCCTTACTACACTGATGTTCGGTCTACTACGGCCACTCATTGACCTGTCGCACAGTTTTACATGCTGTACCCACTATTTCCCCCCACATATCGGATCTCGCGTACCTACCAGGGTCTTGTGATAACTGGGCCCTGTCTCACACTTAGAGTTCGGGTAGTCACACTAGGGCCGCCCATTAGGGCCGCCCACCTCGCTTAACTCCTGCCTACTGCCCCCTTAGCTGCGGGGAATGCGCTTAAACCCCTTGCTGCGTTGCCCTGGTACCATACCCCCTTGATTCGATGCTTATTGCAGCCCTGCCCCTGTCGATGTACCCCTCGACACCGAGGCTGGTGCCAGCGTGGCGACAGTAGGCAGCAGAAACGGTGTTAGGGCAGTGGGCCAACTGTAAACGCAGTCGCTTGCCTTTTGACGGGTAATAAGGGTGACTTGTCACTTTGCTTTAGTTGAGGCCAGTTATAGTAGACGACTGCAGTCACGTGAGCACTGCTGAAACACCAAGCCTCCGCTAGGAGTACCTACATAGGAGCCAATTGACCTGATTGGCATGTAAATTGGCTTGTAATAGTATACTGTTTGACACATAACCCCATAAGGTCCTCTAAACTAATGGGGTCATGCTCTGGCCGTAGGTCCTGGTGCTAAGTACACCTTGACTGTACAGCTAGACCCTAATATCATTACGAGACTGCCCACTATGTGGAGCCTTTACTACAGCCAATGACTCCAGCGAGAGTACTGCAAAACACAGCAAACAAACAAGCGTACAATCAAAACGTATACTATCACTGACGTATAGCTGTATTTACATTTATACAGCCAATTGACCCGTAGTGAATAGTTCTGTACCGGTGCTGGAGGATAGTCTTATAGGCGACTGCCCGTGCCCACGGCAGCCGCGTTTCGCCAAAAGGTAAATATTCACACAAACCTTCACTGCTTGCCTTCCACCACAAACAATGAGCTTCTCGTGGTCGAAACCGCAAGACCAGCTGGGCCAATCGATGGCTCGCGCGTCCACAGGATCCGTGCCGCAGTCGAGTCTCAGCCTCAGCTTCAGCTCGCAGAACCCCGCGGCCCTTGGCGCCAATCCTCAACAGACTCCAGCATCAATTGGCGCTTCGCACTCGGTTGTGGATCAATTGCAAAAGATCAAAGATCTGTGGGATCCGACAAGCGCGTCGTGTGCATTCCAGCACTACTTCTACAACAAAGTCCCCGTGGAACAGGTGCCACTGTACACGAAGCCGCCAGGCCAGGATCAAGCCAAGTGGGATGAGGCCGTGGCCAAGAAACCCGATGCCTCTAGCATTCCCGTACTGGCTGTCGGTTTTTCAGACCTGCAGAAGCGGACAGCACTACAAGCCAACCAGGTCAACACCTACCGTGCTCGTATGCACGAGATCAACGACAAGCTGAGCCAGCTGGCTGCTCGACACGACCTATACTCGACGGTCAAGATGGCTGAGATGAAGGTACGACACCGCAAACTTGTACACCGCACTCTGGCACTAGCTGTCAAGATCCAGGTCCTCAAGAGTCGTGGTTATGTGCTGCGGCCCGACGAAGAGGTGCTGCGCCAGAAGCTCGAGCAGCTGACGAAGGAGATTGATGATCCGGCCGTGTTTGGCCGTATCAACGAGGTATGGGCACGCATGAAGGTGCTTCGCGAGCGGGCCCGTGCGCTCGAGTCGCGAATTGCCGATTACGCAACCACGGCTGCTGCAGGCCAGACAGGCAATCTCGACTGGGAGCGCGACGCTGACCAGCTCGAGGCTCTGGCCCGCGTTCTCAAGGCCCAACAGGCCGGCATAGCGTACCTGTCAAACACGCTGACCGAGGACACGAGCAAGTTGGATGCTCTAATGACAAAGTTGCGGGCGTAGGGCTGAGCCTGAAAAGCTGTACTACTATCGAGGCCAATGCCCAAGGCGAGGGCCTAATATTTATATGAATGCCACGGGGAAGGCGATGCGCTGGTGCTGTCAGTTGAAAATTGGCGCGATTTGAATACTTCGAGTTACCATCAGGAATGTCCACGCGTCGCTGGATAGAGTACCGTGTTAAAAGAATCATTGACGATGTATATGTGAGTAATGTGACGGCCTCTAGGGCTATCTCTTCATCTCTTAGTCCATCTCTTAGTTGATTTCTTAGTCCATCTCTTAGTTGATCTCTTAGTCTATCTTTTAGTCGATCTCTTAGTCTACCTCTTAGTCTACCTCTTAGGCCATCTGTTAGGTCATCAAGCTGGGTGTCCACGCCGGCTAAAATTAGAGCCAATCGTTGTGAACATGACAATCACAGCCAAGGACCTGGTTACCTCTACAATGTTGCTGTTGACGGTTAGACCACTGCAAGAGCCACAGTCTTGGACGAAGACACTGAATCCGCATTGCAGGGATTACGTTATACGACGGATATTAATATGACTAGCTGGATAATAATATATATCCGGCGGGCATTGTGCAGCACCAGTCGCGGAGAAGCGGGTATCTGCAAGCTGATTGGACCACTCTAGTGTTAGCAGACGTTCCTAAATCGCTAGTGCTTCTAAAGCAGCTGTGTAACTCCAATGAACTATCTTGCCTAAGAAGCTTCTAATCCCTGATAGACAACCTCCATATTGCCGTAAACCTGGGCCGTTGTCCACGATTAGCAGTTATCAGCTTCGTCATTAAATGCAGTTAAGACTTGTTTCCTACACTGTAGTCCTTATGTATCAACTCACTGGTCGCAGTGAATAACTTAATAAATAATTAATGCAAATATATGAAATAAATAAAGCTCCCTCATAATAAAGACATTCACCATCGTAAAGCAACATTAAGCCGAGCTACTACGCAGCATATCTAGGATGCAACACATCAGAGAATCAATCTCACATCCCTGTTCTCCTCAATTTACTCTCTCTCCTCGTCTCGATCTCCTTCCACCACAACTTGGTCACCATGTCGAAGATCCTGCAGGGATTCCTCCTTCACCCTGTATTTCCCAATTGGTGATGACGGTCGTGACAGAGAGTGCAACGATGTCATATCTGTAGTCGCGCTGACCATAGTAATGTCGGCACTCGAAGGTGCACTATCGTTTGCGCCGCCATGCGTTTTACCGCTCAAGACGCCTGCTTGGTCAAAGTCAAACTGCATCACTCTGCCAACCTCTTCGTTCCATGCCAAGTTGCTCTTCCGTAGTTCGTCGCTATCACGAAGTCCAGCGTGGAACAACTCTTGCATCGTCTTGATCAACTCCTGCTCTAAATCAACATTCATTGATAACAACTCTTGCTGCTCCAGATCCGAATATTCGTAAAGTTTTCGTCCGGCATAAGACATCAACATCAAGTACCCAGCAGATGTGCACCATTGTGGGATAGGGAAGTACTCCTCCAATTCGACTATACCAAGGCAGACAGGAATCAGCTGGCCTTGAAATGACCGGAGTTGGTTGTAAACGGCTTCTTCCTGTTTCAAAAACCATCCATTGTGGTGCTCCACAGCTTTTGCAACAAACGTGTAGCCATACCCTGTCACAGTTATCTTGAAAAGTACTCCATATCGCCCACTGTATCCGTACTTAAACAGGGACTCGCAGTCTTTTTCCAAGTGGTTCGCCACTTGTTCTTTCACCAGATCCCGGAGCACCGATGAAGTCAGAATATGTCGGTCTGGCATTGTGCCCAAACCGTCCGGGCCCGCATGGTGTTTCGCGTTTGGACATTTTATATCGATCGGAAGGCCGTCACAAAGACCTCGAAGACACGCCTGAGTGCAGTATGGTAACAAGGGAGGCTCTCTCACATAGGAACGAAAGTCAGTGGTCGTTTGTGAACCTGAGATGGTGCTCCTCTGCGCATTCTCGAGGCCAGTTGACTCTGATCTAAGCGATCGATTGATTTCATCCGTATTGGTAACAGCGCCGCCCACAAAAGCGCCGCTGGGTTGCCACTTATTCAATATGTCTGTCGCTCGTTTGACCCATGCTTCGTCTCGTTGTGTGGATTCAAGGGCGAGCCTAACCATCGTCACCATGTATGAAATGGGCGTTTCTGAGGGTGGGGGAACGATTGTGCGTTGGATTGGCCCCTCGGCGACGTTTGGTATCACTAAGGGAAACACCCGCCAGTAATAGTACAGTGTGGTCGGATCATCTTCCAGAACACGCAGCAAGAATAAACCTTTGCCGCAGGTCAGATAGCCATATTCTAGGCCTGTAACTATCATGTAGTCGAATTCTTGGCAGAGGGCACGAGCTATGAACGTCCATCCCGCCTCGTCGTACTCCCCAGTCAAATAGTGTGCAGCTGCAGAAACGAAGTTGTCGCCTGGAGGCAGAGACATAAACCGCTCTATTCTTGTTCCCAGCATTTTATATGCTGCTTTGTACTCACCGACGAGAAGATCGGATAAGGCAGGTAAGTTGTCGTCGCGACGTGTTGCCACTACCCAGCGATCGGGGCGGCGGCCGAAAAACCCACTTGTACGACCGGTCGACTGATTCGGCCGACGCTCCACCGCTTGGTGCCAGACAGACAACATCTCACTGTTGGCAAGATGATTCGCCGTGCCGTTGTCATCGAACTTGACCGATACAGTCCTAGGGTCATTGGTGATCCGCAGGTACTTGTTTAAAATATTTTGGGCTGGTTGTTCAACGAATTTTTGGACATAAATGGCCAATTCTCGCTCATCGGACAAATGAGGGATTTCATCATCGTTCATAGTCTGCATGCTATCTTCAGAAGGAAAATAAGCGCCACCGTCGGCGGCAAATACACTCTCCAGCTGTTCAAATAGAGCACGGTGTTCCCCCTCAAATGAGGTCCAAGGTTGCAAGTGCTCCGGGTAATACTTACGATTCACCGAAGTTCCGCTACTCCCTAAGGGGGCTGGCAGAGGGATGGTAAATCCCTCCGACATTTTCTTGTCTACGCCTCCAATGTACTCGAGTAGTGTTGTTTTTCTTCTGGCAGCCGCTTCCGCGAGTCGTCCTTCTCTTTCCCGCCTCAGTCGAGCCTCTGCTGCGCGTCTATCCCGCTTCCGTTGAGCCTCTGCTGCGCGTCTTTCCCGCAGCCGTCGAGCCTCTGCTTGCTCTGCTCGAGCCTCTGCTTCGCGTAGTTGCAGCTGCAACGCCTGCAGCTGCCGTTCGAGATCCGAGGGCATTGTTAAGGGTTCGCCGAAGCGATGTGAGTACGAACGAGTACGAAAGTCAACGATAGTTGGATCTTCTCGTGGATTTTTATCCCTTTTGATGCTGAGTGGGGAATTAAAATAAGGTTGAAGATAAGGTAAACTTGAAATTGACCCACTTTATAGCCTCCAGACACGGCAGTTTCAGCCCTACATGGGAAATTTAAGATAGTTTCTTTTTTGCATGGGAAACCTAATGAAGGCAAATCCAAGCCTAGGGTGGACCTATGTCGCATTGAGCACAAGTGGAAGCAGAAAGTCCACCAGGTAAAGAAGAAGGCGTCCAAGGACTTAACCGGGGATGAGATAGAAAAGAAGGAGGCTCGTGGAAAGGTTTTTGGTTCCGAGGATATCGAGGTGTTCCTTGAGCAGGATAATGTTTGCTCTTAAATCCAAGTTCAAGTCCGCTAGTATTTTTAGGAAAAAGGAAAGGATCTGTTAAACTTTGATCCTGAATCGATCCTTGATGCTGAAGACGATGAAATTAATGTTGGTTTCCTGTGTATTGACATGTTTGTCAATAGATTACACAGGAGTACTGTGTAGGGATGCATCATTTCATGGAGCTATGTCGCATTCTACGCGCTATTGTGCCTCTAAAAGTTGGTTCTCAGTGGCATGGGTCACGACTCGTACTGGGATACCAATGACGCTACAACCGCTACGAGCAAGTCACCTGCCATAACATGTTCTCGAGAATCACCTCAAATCCTACTACAAGCTGCCTACAGAGTAATTAGGTTCATTGACCGACATTATTGCCAGCTACCTCTTCTATATGGGCTCTCAGATGCTGATGCTCGCCTTTATCGGCCTGCGCCTGCTTGAAACTTCAACTTACGACCCTCTGTGACAGATCAACGTTCTTGTAATGAGTAGCTTGAATACAAACCCTCGTCATCGTAAGACGCAGTCAGGTAAGTTCTGAGAACTAGCCCTTTCAAACATCCATCAACAGTATTAACAAGACTGCAATGATGGGTTGTAGTCAGAAAGGTATCATGATGAGTCTTCAATATCTCACCAACGGGCACGATCACCAGAACTGCAGCACTGAAGAGCATCACCTGCAGCCTCGCATAGTAATCAACAGGAACGGCTGGTGACGTCACTTAGGCTCTGTCCAAGTAACTCATAGTTGTACAACTTCACCAAGTAGTTCTCATTAAAATCACCCCGAAACAGACAGACACAACCACACGAGTCCCATTATAGTCATAATTGCTTCGAAAGCAGGAACAGCTTCTGTCAAACTAGCCAGACACAGCTAGTCACTGTGTCATCAGCCTCGTGTATTCCCCACAATCTCAGCCTTGTCACCCGTTTTGGAACGGCTAGTCTTCTCTGCAGCCGTCCCTTGTGGTGAAGAGCTTGGCAGGCACATCACCGGACAGATGATGGGCAACGTCAATACTACCGATCAATAAGGCACCTGTGCATGTGCCAATGCCAGGACCGCCGCACAGGTAGCCCAGCAGTTGAATCTTTGCAAAGGATGACACGAAGCTTACATCAGCTGGGAGGAGTGTAGCCAAAGCTGGTAACAGCGAGGTTGCTCCGGGGCCGAGCCGTGAAGCAGGCGTCAGCGAGGCACATGCATTAGACATGTCTCACGGCGTCGTATAGGCTTTAGGGCGGCTGGTGCCGTGTGGGCTACCGTGGTGGTACGTACCTGTTTACAGCCCAGTGAGCAATTTTTTTTAGTGCGTCGAAGTCTACACGGGGACGGTGGGCCCATACAGGGGCCAGTCGATGTGACAGGTGACTCCGGTGACTCCGGTGACTTTGGTGACTCCTGGGCGGCACTTTACAACTCATCACTTGGAAGCATCGGCATGCTGCTCACCACGAAAAAGTCCTGCTACCCCACCGACAGCCTCGTCGAACTGAGCATCCACTGTAGCCTTGGCCTCACTTAGAGATCCAGGCGTCCGAAGCTGCGAAGCCACATGCACGTCGCGAGCCAAGGTAACGGCGCGTGGGTCTCGAGACAATTGCACGAGCCGTAGACGAACAGGGGTCTCCGGATTTCCGAGATCGACGGTTTGGAGGTCCAATAAAGCCGTCTCCAGAGGTGTCAGCCCGTCAGTCGACGAGTCTTGGGAACCCGGTGGTGCTTCTCTCCCCTTCGTCGTGTTACGGTCGTGGCCTGATCGCCCTACAATAGCTCCATCTTTGCCTACGGCCTCACCTACTGGTCCATTAGCAGTGCGACCAGCATCCTCAAACACAACGCGAACGCCAGACAGCCGTTGTTTTGTCACGGGGCACTGATCCTGGCGAAAAGAGACGACTGCAGCCCCGGGGAGCTTGCCGAGTTCCGAGTAAAGGGCGAGGCTCTGGCTGAGGTCGCGAGGAGGCGGTGCTACTTCGAGTTGCGCGTAGACACAACGCACCACCAAGTCGCGCACTGCTCGGGCTCGTAACATGGTACGCCAAAGCAGATTGTAGTGCAAAAACGCAACGAAGTTGATGCTTCGCAAAGAAGTGTAAAATGCCGTCTGGGAGGCCTTGTAACAAAATAGTCAAAAAAAAATCACCGCCGCTCCATGCACCTGTGATAGCCTCGCATGCATATCCCGCTACCCTAAGCGTGCACTACGCTGCCCGTCGCTGTTGCCTGCTGCCGACGCCCCGGAGAAATTGCCTTGCCCGGTCCAGAGAGGGGCCGAAGAGCGGGGTGACACTCCGGTCCTCGGCCGCTTAGCATATGTCCGTTTTGGTGTTTCTCCTGAACACACAAGTCGCTGCTGTGTCTTCTGTTTAGCTGCTCATCTTGTGCTGTTGGTTGCTGGAAAGTGGGCTCCATCCACCCTGTATAACCTTGCATGGGCCCTACGCCAAGAAACCTCGGATTCACTTTTGGTCTTCTACTAAATTCACGTCTATATAAATATATAAATTTCCTGACAGCCTTTCATGACTTGTTGCCGTTATCTCCGGTCACCGGCCACACGCCGACATTGTGGGCGTATTGTGCCCCCTGGATACTCGGCCCACTCGCTACAATTCCCTGATTCCTAATACTCGCTTCTTCTTCCTCTGACTTGTTAGTCTTGCCAGAACTGATACAACTTCGAAATTCCCCGTTTCAATACTATCTCGAACTCGTGAATGTGAACCCACCTTTGTTCTGCTTCTCAGCTCCTCTGGACTACCGTTTCTTTGCTGCCTGTCTGATGCCCATGGCTTCCGTATAGCGTAAGCTTCGTCAGGTGTCTTAGTTGTGTCTAGTCATCATTTAGTCACGTCGCTTGTTAGATATTTGTTGTCGAAAACGAAAACAACTGGCTTCCCGCACCCCACCGAATCGTATAAGCGTTTTGCGTTCTTCTAGCCTGTTTGTGTCTGCTGGTCGGCTCGTCTCGCTCATCTTTTTTTACGTGAAGTCGTGCGTCCACACCCGTCTGTTATCCCCGAAAGCCACGAACTTTGCAACTTCCGCTTGTCCGTAGCCTTCGCGCTTCCTCGTATCGTATCCTCGGCACGAGCTTGTAATCCCGGGCCTATTTTGCTCTCCCGTTGCTTGGCTTTCTCCTTGTACCACTACCATTGTGCCCGGGTGTCCTCCTTTGACCGTAGATTCACTGCTATTGCCTTTCTACTTCCTACTCCTCGGCTCGTTGTTTGACTGTGAAAATTCCGTCAATTCACGACGCGACACCTCCACCCGCGACTTCCCGCATTTTAGTTCTAAAATATGAAGGTGTCGTCGTCGCGCACAAACATCGCTTGTGAGCGGTGTCGAAAGCGTCATATCAAGTGCGACGGCGAGTCAACCTGTAAAAACTGTCTTCGCTCAAAGGCCCCATGTGTCTATGTCGAGGGCGATAAAAAGATAGTCGTGTCCCTTCGCTTCATGAACAGCCTCAAAGACGAGAATTCCCGCCTACGCTCTCGTCTTGAACAGCTAACGGGTGGCCCTATCGACTCTTCCTTGGACGTCGACAGTGAAATGCAGCAGGTACTGACAGAGAACGATTATGAGAGATGGCCGCCTTCTCAATCATTTGTTTCTCCCTCTGACCAGACCGTATCCGATGACACAGCCATGTCTGTTCCTGCCTTTTCTCTCCAAGAAGGCCAAGATCGCGTGTTTGCTAAAACTGCTCGATACTCGGGAAGCTCCTCCTTGACGCATCTCGGCCTCGAAATAGAAAGTGTCCTTCCACGAAGTTACGGTGACATCGATCTCGCCGAGCTGTCTGCTACCAATGATACTCCTATTTCGGCCTTAATACGGCGCACTGGCGACAAGGTTGTTCTTAAGTTAACAAGAGAAGTCGACGCGGGGTCTCTAGATGTTGTTTTCGACTTGCCACCCCGCGAATCCGCCATTGAAGCTTTCAACACTTATAGAGCCTTTCTTAGCGAGAGTTTTTATTTCTTCAACGTGCGTGACGTTGCCACAGATTTCGACTTTGTTTACAACCTTTCTACATCACCGAATCCCGTTGCTCTCGACACCCTTCTCAGAATCACGCTTGTTTTACAGGTTGTTGCTGTTGGAGGCCTGCATCTTCGTGGTATCGACCAGGAAATCCCTCTTCCTCCTTACAACGACATTTCGTCACATCGTCGCTCCAATGCTCAACCACTCGTGGGTAGATGCAATTTCGACGAAATCGCCTTGTACAAATCGGCTGCTAAGCTTACGCGACTGGTGCTCGACGAAATGTGCACCCGACCCACCGTGAAGGCCGTCGAGGTCTTGTTGGTTAACGCGTGTGCCCAGCAGATCATGGGGTGGCTCTATGGTGCCTGCATCTATTCCTCCTTGGCCCTACGCGTGTCGATGCTTCTCGGCTTACATGCAGATGTCGCCCTGCAGACCTGGACAAGATGTGAACTCGAGCACCGTCGACGTCTGTGGTGGACTGCCTATCATACCGACAGATACCTAAGCGTCAAAGCTGGCTATCCCTCAACAATCAGCGACAACAGCATTCTGGCCGGTCGTCCGGAAACAATCACCACATCCGACGACAACCGGTACGGAGACTTCCCCAATGCCAACTACCTCAACAGCTTTATTCAAGTCGCAAAAATAAGCACACAAATTCTCGACAAGCTGTATCAACCACGACAATCGGGTGATTCGACCATCCTATTGTCCACTATTTCGGACCTAATTAATCAGTTGACAGATTGGCAAACCACCTGGAGTGGTGTTCTCCGCGTTCGCTGGGATTCGGCAAATTACAGAGTAAGCCGATCTGCCGCCAGCATTTTCCAGGAATACTTTTTCTGTGTCAATCTGACCATCCGTCCCGTACTCTACCATTTTGTTCGCAAGCGCATTGTTGAGCGCCAGGCCAAATCGGATAGTGCGCTGTTGGAATCACCAAACGTTAAAAGCATGCTCAAGCTGTCGCTATTTGCATCGACTCAATCTATAGAAGCCGCGCACTATCTTCTCGTCAAGCACAGGTTATATGCAACTCACGGTTACCTTGACAGGGAGTACACCTTCTATGCTGCTTCGACACTGTTCCTCTTCACTGTGGCCTTCAAGGGGCTCGAAAAATATAGCAGTACTATTAAAAAGGCTCTCGATCTGCTGCACCATTCTGAAATTGCTGGTAACAAACAAGCTGCTATGCGCAAGTCGCAGCTTCAGAAACTAATCGCTGCTCTCAGCTTCCTCGATGATTCTTGTGTCGTGCCTACGCATGCCCAGCGACGATCTCACGTCTCTACACCACCCCCTTCCACTTTAAAATCAGAATCCCAACAGCCCGAATTTTCCTTCCCAGCTGTTCATGGGAATATACCTTCTATGATGACTCCTATTGCTGCTCCTGCCATTGATTTTGCCGATGATGAGGATTTTTTGCAATTCAACTTCACCGGTAGCACCTCGGCTGAGATGGGGATGTTTGATGAAATTTACGCTGAAAGCGACTGGTGGGCTACCCAGAAGCATAATGTCGTGAACAATAACTCTAGTTAACTAGACTCCAACCGCACGATTATAAAGGTTCAGAATAATATGAAATAGAATCAGTGCAATTACTTTGTGTATACATGTTGTATCGATGTAATAAATATTTTGTCAAGCGAGAAGCTTTGGACTCATTCCCTGTAGAAACTCCTTAACAGAGTTGTCTGTCCAGGTCTCAAGCCTGCCTCGATCCGAAGTTGCAACCACTCGAACTCCTGTCTTGGCTACCTCGGTTTCCGCAGATTCACTGAACTGCTGTGACAACCACGATAAAACCGCATTTCTTCCCACAAGGGACATCGATCCCCCGGCAATCTGCTGTGCCTTCATGATGAGAGGCTTGACGTCAACAGCTGGAAGAGCCTCGTGTAACGAAAATGCCCATTCAAAAATACCTTGTTGCATGTAGGCCCGTACATCTGATGGAACACATAGACCGCACGTAAGAGTCTCTACAAGCCACTGGAGTTCGCGGACAGCATTGTCAGAAGTCGTCGTCGAAATAGCCTTAAAGATCGTAAAGTCATTAGGATACAAGGCGGGGCCCATCATGATGTAGTCAACTGCTTTTTCATGAAGAAAGTGTCCTGGATTGTTGAGGATTGGGACAAGCAGGGCGAAGAAGATACAGGTGCATTGCCGGATCTTGACATCCGGCTTGCTGACAAGATTCAGAAGTTTACTTGTGAATACAAGTATCGAAATCTTCTCACGATACGAAATCTTCATATCTGGCGACCCTAGGAAATGCGAAATAGCAGCAATGACCATCTTTGCTGGTGCTGACCATTCCACTGGTGAGTTCTCCGAGAGACAGCAGATTGCCAGACCCAATCCACTTGCTTCTATGATCTGCTTCACGTCTATGACACCGTTGTCCTGGAACAGATCGGGGTTATTGACAAGTGTGAGCAACGCAAACTCTGGGTTATAGAGGTCCTTTTGGCAGTACATTTCTCGGTAGTCCTGTGAAGCCTTGAGATTTTGCGTAAACGAGTTGGTCTCAGAAATAGTGAAGCGCGCTTCGGGATCAAAGTTGTGAACCGTATCTTTCATAATGTCAACGTCAAGTGAAATTTCAAACCCATTCTTCGTCTGCACTGCTGTAGGTGAACGCTCGTAGTCGTCAACACTCGTACGCGACGACTTCACAATCCATGCAAATACCCGCGTCGTCCAAGACTTCTCTGTTCGTGCCTCAATTTGCTGAATGACGTCTAGGAGCAGCGCGTCACAAGGACTGTTGAGGCCCTGGCAAAGGGCAAGTAGAGAATCTTGAAGATGACTATTAGAAAGACCTTTAGGGTCGTGTGAAAACAACTTCCAGATAATGTACGCTGTGGCATCTGTAATCTGAAGAGGATTTGTGACTAGCATTTGAAGGTGCTTGTTGTAGTCAAGAGACTTGCTGTCTCCAGAAAACACAAGTGCTCCCACCAACTGGCAAACTTCTTCAACGCTTAGCCACTTTAGACCACTTTCAACAAGAGCATTCATCGACTTCTTAGCAACGAGAGTCCATGCAACCGGTGCTAGATTTTCGATAGCTCCAGCAAAAGACTTCACAATGGAAGTCAAGCTAGGGGAAATGCTCTTGTCTTCTGAAAACCGCTTGGTAAGCCAGAGAACGCACTTCTGGAACCATGGTCGAATAGAGCTGACGGCAGAAGCCTTCTTCACAGAATAGAGAGCTCCGGCACACTCCATAACAGATTGCGACAGGGCTGAAGAGCCGTTTACATTGCGGAAGAAGTCGTATACAGATAGCACCTCGTCCTCGGAAAGCAGAGCAATAGTATTGGATAGAAGCTTGACACTTTCCTGGGGGTGGATTTCAAGTGTCTGAAGGGCCGCAGCGGAGGCAGCGGATAACAGCTCCTCGTCAACGTTTGCAGATTGAACAATAACACTGCAGACCTGAACAAGTTGCAGTCCGCGAAGAGTCTTAGCTAGCTCCTGAGTTGCTGCTGGAAGTTGTACAGTCGAGCTGATGATAGTCGCTGCCAGAGATGTCAGAGTATCTGAATCACTGCGAAGAAGCTCATCCAGTAACTTTTCAAGATCTTCTGTAGAATCAACGACGGGCGCAATGTTCTTGACATACGCCTCTACGGACGCTATCGAGTCGTTCGTGAGTTCTTCTTGCTTGTAAGTAGCCAGCAAAGTTGAGATCTTGATTGGAGCATTCAGTGCGTGGAGTCGTGACACAACAGGGTCCAAGAAGTTGGGGTTCTGCAGCAGCAGCCCTTCTGACTCTTTAGCATCGTACAACCACATTGCACTACGCAGAGTCGTTGCTTTGTTGACATACTGCTGGACAGCATTACGAAGCGGTGTCACGTCGAGAGAGGTCTTGGTTGCCAGAGGTGCTGAATCATAAGTCTCACCAGCAACAGCCAGAAATGTCGATGCAGCAGGATGCAACAGGAATTCTGAGAAGTAGCTCTCAGCAAATAGAGGCTCGACATGAGACTCAGGAATACTCTTGAGAAGATGAATTGCAACGCTGCGATCAACCAATGCTCTGAACTTCAGGGCAAGAAGCTCCATAGAGCCAGAAATCTTGAACCTTAGATCAGAACGACCTCGAATCTCGTTTGACTCGCTGCTGAGAACAAAGTCAAAGAACTCATCTCGAGAAAACGCTTTCTGCCACTTTGTAAACTGTCCGTCTTCATAGTTCAACAGATAACCATAGCTGGAAAATCCGCCAGGAACGTACCTTTCGGTTAACAAACGTACCGATTGCCAGCTCTCACCGCAGACGCATAAGTCGCGCAAGAAACGACAGAGCCATCTTTCAATAGAGTGGTTCTTGTCGTCCTTGGCGAACTTCCACTGCTCAAGAAGCGTAACGACAAAAGGACTCAGAACGTCAGACTCAGTTTTGATAGCACCAAATGCATCCACATACTTGTATGGAGACTGCATGCAGCGGGCGATGCTTTGGTCAATGAGCCCTAAAATGCCATCCTGTGCAGGTTTCGGAATATCAGAATAGGCCGCAAGCAAGGAGCTGAGGAGGACATCGACAGGCGCAACGAGAGTTTCATCTTGGAACAAGAGAGTTGGGCTAGTCAAAGACTTCAGCAGAGCAGCAACTTGACTTTCCAGAGCAGGCTCGCTGAGACCAAGTCGAAGTAGGTTCGTGAAGGTCGAGTGCTGCGATCCAGCAGCCTTGTTGTACCACTTTCCAAGAGATCCTACAACCATCTGTAGTCTCAGTGAAGCTTCGACTTGGACAAGATCAAACCCTCCGATCTTTTCAGAGCTGTCATCTGAGGAGTTGGCAAGTGTCTGCCAGCTAGACATAAGAGAGGCTGGAAGCGTGAGGAGCGAAAAGTGCTCAGGTAGGAGCTCTCCATATAGTGCTAGACAGACCGAAATAGCAGATTTGAGAGCAACTTGAGAGTCAGGTTTCGAGAAACACGAAAGAAATGTCTGCGGGTCTGGAATTCGAGAAGCCAGCAACTGAAGAATTGGAGAAGCACTCCATCCATGAGCTTCAAACGCTTCTATCACGAGGAGACACTTTCGAAGCGATAGACATGAGACCTGAACAGCAATGTATCTTACAAGGGGTGATTCATACGTCAGGCATTTCGTAAGAGCCAGCTGTGTTGTGGTTGCAGGAAGAATGCTTTCAATGACAGTAGTGACGGGGGGAATATGCAAAGATGAGTCGAGTGATGGCACAGGGAGTTGAATCAGACGACAAATAAAGTTAGAGTATGCAATCCAAAACGACGATAGTCGTGGATTAAACGACATTGTCTCAGCCAACGCAGTCGTATAAGGAGCCGCAAGCTCGGGGCAGGACTCAAGAATGGAGATGCAAGTGTTTTGTTGGGTCAAGTCTTCCCATGGTTTGAGCGACTTCAGGAGTCCAAGGAAGAGCTTGTTGTTGATCGAATAAGATGGGGATGAGCCGTCTGTAGGCTGAGTAACAGTAGCGTACCAGCCTTTGTCGAAGAACCTGAGGCCATGAGCAGAATCAGTGCACAACACACGCACGAACTCAGACGCTGCGGCAGCAATTTTGTCCGATCGAGAGAAAAGCTTGGCAACAGTTCCAAGGATCCAGTCATTGAAGAAGCTGATCTTTGTAGACTTGGAGAAGTCAGGCTCCATAAGGATCTGTTTAGTGAACACTTCCAAGGTGTCGAGAACGAGGTCTTCAGGATCAAGGTTAACGCGCTTCAGCCAGCCACCAATGATTCTCTTCTGGCGGATAAGATCTTTTCGCGTAACTGAAGAGCTGTTCTTGAGAAAGTCGAGGTAGAAGCGGATGAACTGGCTACGCATGTCACCGCCAGCAGGTTCTGTCGTGACAGACAAAATCTTGGGGAATGCTTTCAGCGACAGATCAAGATTAATGGCAAGATCGCTGCTATAAGCTCCATCTGAGTACTTTGCACATTCGGCTAGAAGCTGAAGCGCTGGGTTCACGAGAGCTGGTCTGCTGGAGAAGAGGCATCTGTAGACGATTCGAAGGCAGTTGTCGATGATGTCGCGAATAAGAGCACCTCCATATTTTACAAGATGAACACTTTTCGAACATCTTTGGAGCAGTTTGACGAGCGTTGAAGTCGTGTATGTCATCTTAGAATGGCTACTAGCCTGTGAATAGAAAGACCAAGCTTGAATCAACTGCGATAGGAACTTGTCCAGGAAACTGGCAAGATCCTCATCTGACGGCCCTTCCAGCAGCTTGACAAGTTCACTGTATCGACCATTGTCAACGAGGTCTTCGTCTTCCTGGCGTTTGCGTTTCACCG
Organism: Sugiyamaella boreocaroliniensis; assembly: GCA_030575195.1. Lineage (NCBI taxonomy): Eukaryota > Fungi > Ascomycota > Dipodascomycetes > Dipodascales > Trichomonascaceae > Sugiyamaella > Sugiyamaella boreocaroliniensis. The sequence continues at coordinate 13,312 of JAJMIE010000027.1, read as the reverse complement.
GAGCAGACATGGTTGGTTTGGTGACTAGAGGAAGCAGGTTGATAGGCAGTAATTTTTCAGGTTCAGGGCCATGTCGCGGCTGAAATATTTTTGAGCCGCTTACTGACCTGTACCTTAACCTGCTTAACCTGCGGGGGCCGTACACTGTCGTCTTCGTCATTCACTAATGGATCACACGAAACTGGCTGAATTACTGCTAGAATCTCTTGCAAATGAGAAATCCGTGGACATTGAAGAGACAGCCAACTTGCTGGCGACTCTGAGCCCCAAACGGCTCGAAGCCAAGGGCCTCGCGGTGCTGAATCTCATTGTGGGTTCGATGCGCACAGGACTGGGAGGCAAGACTATCCTCGAGCTCCAGCCTGATCCGGCCATATACAGCAAAGAAGTGCCTCCAATAGAGTCAGGAAGTATCAGAGTTGGAGATAATGTTAAAGTCGAGCCATACGGTGCGAAAACCAAGACCAAAGACAACGACTCCAACATCATTGAGGCCGTCGTAGTGAAGACAACGAACCAGTTGATCGCCGTTGCTGTCGACGAGAAGCACGAAAGTCGGGTCAATGAGATTGACGGACGAGTGTGGATAGCCCAGCTCGCTAACCAGGTGACGTATAGGCGAATTGAGTACGCATTGAAGGATCTTGGTTCATCCAAATCGCTTTCTCCGCTTCATGACATTCTGCTAGGACACAGACCACCTCAAACGATTGTCAACGAAAAGATCGATATTCTCGATGACTCGCTCAACGAGCCTCAACAGAAGGCTGTCCAGTTTGCTATATCATCCGAGCTATCCGTAATCCACGGTCCTCCAGGAACTGGAAAAACATATACGCTCATTGAGATTATTCGACAGCTCATTGCCCGTGGAGAACGGGTCCTAGTATGTGGACCATCTAATATTTCTGTTGATAACATTCTCGAACGACTGCATCCACTTGTAAAAGGAGACAAACTCGTGCGATTGGGCCATCCTGCTCGCCTACTGCCGTCTACTCTTATTCATTCGCTTGATATTGTGTCCAAAACTAGCAACCAGGGCCAGATCATAAAGGATATACGCGAGGACATTGACAGCGCTCTTGGCAAGATCAAAAAGACACGCTCGGGTCGTGAGCGGAAAGCTATCTATGCTGAAATCAAAGAGCTCAGAAAGGAGTATCGCACGCGGGAAAAGAAGGTCGTGTCGAATCTGATTCTCGAATCACAGGTCGTTGTCTCTACCTTGCATGGAGCAGGCTCAAGAAGTATCCGTGAGGCCATCTCATCTCTGGGTCCAAGTCGCTCGTTGTTTGATACAGTTATTATTGACGAAGTCTCGCAGTCTCTTGAAGCTCAGTGTTGGATTCCATTGATGATGGTACCCAATGCCAAGCGGCTTGTCATTGCGGGAGACAACTTCCAACTCCCTCCGACTGTCAAGACAAAGTCGGAAAAGTACAGGAAGATTCTGGAGACGACCATATTCGACCGACTTATCAAGATTCACGAAGAAGATCAGATCAAGCGACTTCTGTCTATACAGTATCGCATGAATGAAAAGATCATGGCGTTCCCCTCGGAGTCGCTCTATGGAGGCAAGTTAAAGGCCGACAGTTCGGTCGCGACTCGATTGCTAAAAGACCTCCCACACGTTGAAGACACTGAAGAAACAGCATCAGTCGTCGCGTGGCTGGATACGCAAGGAGGGGACTTCTTCGAGGCCGTGCCTGAAGACGACAGCGGGCTGAATCTGAGTAGGCAAAACATCAACGAAGCATACCTCACGCGCAACTATGTGACAAAACTACTGGAGCTAGGGCTCAAGGAAACAGACATTGGTGTCATTTCTCCATACAATGCACAGGTCTCTGTAGTACGGAAGCTACTTGAGTCGCATCCTGGCGTCGAGATATCGACGGTGGATGGCTTTCAGGGGCGAGAAAAAGAAGCCATTGTCATGACTCTTGTTCGTAGCAACGACAAGCGAGAGGTTGGATTTCTCTCCGAAGAGCGACGAACCAACGTGGCAATCACGCGTCCTCGAAGGCATCTTTGCATCATTGGTGACACAGAGACTGTCGGCTCGGGATCCAAATATCTCAAATCATGGGTTTCATGGGCCGAGGACAACGCTGATATCGAGTATCCAGACGTGGGGGACCTGTAAAATAGTGTACAAAGGTTGAGATAGGAGGCTACCATCTCAAGAATAATATACAAACCCGGGACAAACAGCTGCGGCCCAGCTTCATGCTACTTTTGGCATCCAAAGTGTCAAATCGTGATGCGCTGTTGCCAGGAGCATTGTCTTTGGGCTAAAGGCAAGATGAGTAGGAGGAATCGGAGTCTCTAGAGACGCAATGGGGTTTAGAGCCTTGGTAGAAGACTCGGAAGTCAACTCACTCGTTGACCACACTTTAATGCGGTTGTCGCCCGAGCTTGCAAAAACGTGTCTTCCGTCGACGGTGAACGTAGCGTTGGAAGGCGGCGTCTGAGATTGCGACAATGGTAGGCGGACGAGACCTCGGAGGCTCGCCAGCAGAGAGCCCGTGTAAGCGTTAAAGATATAGTGAGCATCCGAGTCAGTAGCGAGGAGAAGATGGTTCCCATGATTAGCAAACTCGATTTTCGTCCAGGGGATGGTTGCTGGCACATTGGGTTGGAAGGTGAGAAACGGGCCGTGAGAGTATCCTTTCAGGTCATAGAGTGAGATGGTGCCAGCAGCTGGCGAAGCAACGGCGAAGATAGTAGAGGTTGCATCAATAGCCACGAGGGCTGGAGCGTGGACATTAATAAGGCCATGGCATGATGAGGATCGAAAGTCCCATAAGCGTATCGAGTGGTCTAACGAGGCCGAGATGAGTGTATGGTCAATAGGCGAAGGCTCCAGAGCCGTAACTTTGTCTGTATGGCCGCGGAAGTACCGAATGTACTGATTATTGCTGAGATTGAGGTACCTTATAGTGTCTTTGTTAGTTCACTGTACTAGAGAAACAGGCGATCTACTCACCATCTTCCTTCGTCGAAGCGTAGACACAGTTGGAGAAAGATCCTCGCGTGAACCGTGCCAAACACGATCCGTACTTTTTCGAGTATACGGTACTCTTGTGTCTAGTTAGCAAAGAAATAAAGTATATCAGATCATCACAGGCACTCACTTTCCAGTACGACAGTCGTAGAGTTGGATCGATTCGTCAGTTCCTGCTGTGAGCGCGTACTGGCCTGTTTCGTCGAAATCCAGCGAGCTGATGACCGAGGTATCTCCGCGATGATATTTAAGCTTTTTGACGGGGTAGAACGAGCAAACGACGTCCGAGTCTAGTCGCACAGCCGAGGAGGACATGCTATAGACGCGTGGACAGGTAGTTAGAGTGAATGGAGAGTGGTGAAGTGGTGAGAATCGAGACGCGGCTAAAAGGTATCGGAAGTAGGCCGATGAGGGTTGCAAAGTACGATTAAAGAGAACATGCAATTGATGATGCTGTTGTGTATATCTCTGAGTCCAGTTCCGTATAGTTGAGTCGCGATACGGGAAATGTGTGTCTGGTGGAAGATACTTGCAAGAGGAAGAGAGGAGGAGAGAAGTAGGTTTTAAGGATACATTTGGGCTTATAGTAAATACGCTAACCTGATTACAGGGCAATTGCAAGATATACAACTACTAGCAATGAAAGGAGTCTAATTTCATAGTGTTTGGAATTGGTTGAGTATAGCAGATCAAGCCAATCAATGACATTATCGCCTTTCTACCCTCCTGTACCACTTAACCTACTACACCTTATATCAGTAGAACTGGAGCCCAGTAGTCCTAAAAAGCAGTAGTCCCTCTAGAAGGCAATTACTATGACTTGACACACCTTTAAATCACATGTACATACGCATTACAACATACAACTCGCGTTAATTTGACTTCATTATCCAGAGTAGAGATTTGAGCTTCGATACAAAGCTCTAGCGACGGCGCTCAAAATAGTCGGATGAGCCCATAAACGCAATGCTAGTATCAAAGACCCACTCTCCAGCGTCCAAGTATCGGTCGAGGAAGGACTTTGCGTCCTTGTTTTCAAACTTGGTCGTTTTGAGACTGAATTAGCAGCTTCTCATATGATCGAGTAGCACAACACTCACGTTAGGCCCGTGGATCGCTTGACACCAGCCAGAACGGCTGATACCAGCATCAGATCAACAGAGATATGAACGAGTTTACCGATCTGCGTTAGACGCGTCAAACAAGCGACTTGTTACCTACAGTTCCCATGATGTTATTGGAGTTGTGCAGGTAGGCATCTTTTGCCTCACCGAACCCGCCTTATCGGATGCGGGTAAGGGCAGGGGCGGATAAGGTGGGGCAAGAACCCGAGGAGAAGAGCAAGAGAGAAGCGGGCGCTATGATAAAGCTAGTAGAACGGATGAAACGTATCATGGAGATGTCACAATGTATTTAAAAAGTAGTAATATGACCAGAATTGGCGGATCGACTGGGGTAAAGGCGTAGATTATAGGTCGAACGACGTCTCATAGGCGACCGATGCACCTAATAGTGGCATACCCTCTAATAAGGTCTTGTCGCGTTTGAGCTTCACCATCTAACATGATTTGGGGACACGACGGTCGTAATATGCGGCAATCCTGAAGTCAGAAGGACAAATCAATTGTGAGATTGATACGACAATCCACTACAAGATTCCTGTTAACGTCCCATGTAAGTTAATCTTCGTACCGTGGTACACAACTGCAATGATGACTGGTAAAAGGGCTGAACAGTGTAGGCGCACGCGAGCCACGTCCAGAGCCGGTCGAGGCCGTCTGGACAGGCGTACATTACATCGATTACTGAACCAAGCAGCTTTGAGCTGTGTCCTTATTGGGGCACCTGTACAAAGGTCTACTACAGTGTGCTAATGGCACGGGACAACAGAACCCACCGTGATGTCGCATTTGTTGTGATGCCTTTTACATTCTGAGGCAGTGAGGCCATATGTTAATGCGTGGAGTTGGCTAACTAGAGACGGTTCTGGATAGACGTCATTCGACATACAAAGTGTTATTAATATGCTAGTATTTACATCGAGTCTAACAGACCCCTGACAAGTCTTCAGTGGAGTGTAACTTTACTCCTCCTCTTCGGGAAGAAGAACGTTCTCCTTCTCAAACAGCTGTGTGAGCTCACCGGACTCGGACATTGATACAACAATGTCGTGACCGCCAATGAACTCCTTCTGAACGTACAGCTGAGGGATAGTGGGCCACTCCGAGTACTCCTTGATGCCCTGACGGAGCTCGCTGTCCTCAAGGACGTTGTAAGCGGCGAACTTGGCAGGGTCGACGCCCTCGTAGCCAAGAATCTGGATAGTGGCGCGCGAAAAGCCACAAGCCGGAGCCTCGGGCGTTCCCTTCATGAACAGCACCACTGGTGCCGAAGCGACGGCTGAGTCAATAGCCTTGCGAGTGTCGTCGGATAGGAAGCGGGCCGACACACGGGGGGCGAAAAGCGTGCGGGGAGTGGCACGTGAAGCAGCACGCAAAGAGCTTGCAAATCGCAGCATTTTGTGTGGATGTGGCGAATGAGTTGCGGTTAAGAGTGCAAGGAGCAAAGTGCAAAGTTGACTGATGATGAGATTAGAAATCAGTCCCGTAGTAGCCGTACGCGTGTCAGCCGTGCGTTAGCTACCGGCATTTGACGAACCGTTCATTGGATAGGGTCTAATAATGCCACGAAGGTGAAGCGCGGAAGGTGATGAGGCTGATCTATGGACTTGTATACGAGCACTGTTTAAGATGCAAATGTGGTTGTTTGTTTTTGGTGAGAGTTGCAGTGTCCCGCTCTTCTGTTATTGCGAGTGTGTTCATCGAGGTGTAGATGTTATACACCATGTCCGCCTACAGGGATACTTCGTCGACTCTGTGCACCAAACCACAGAATAGCTTGCTGGGCCCACTGAACAGTCTACCCGCCTGCGTTCTCAGCTGATCCACTTTGCAGATTGCTTGGGCGTCCATCTTGCTACCCCTGGATCTCTCTTTGATCCCCTGATATTCGCATGCTTATACGCCTGCTTACCCTTGACCTGAGTCTCGGAGCCTCCTGGCTGACTCTTGCTCAGTGTGACCAGTCGTAAAGGCTATCTCATATCTTCATCGTGTCTCTTGTCATACAACGAAACGGTCAAGTACTTTAACCCGCCCGCAGCTACAACACTAGCGCTGTTGCAGTGTCGCAGCGTAGCAGCGGGCAGTGGTAGGCGCAGTAAGCTGGGCTACAGTCGCTCTTTCCGTGCCTGGCCCTGTTTTGCGGACCTAGCCCCACTTGCCGATTTAAGCGGTTAAAGCTGTTGAGGTGAGCCTTTTTCGTCCCGTAACGGGAGACTTCCCACAACCTCGTTGCCGTAGGCGGAAAGCGGCCCTTGCCGACAAGGCCACAACCCTGACAATTTGTCCTAAACGGGATTGTATGGGCAAGGGTGCAAATAAGCGGGGCACGGGTGTAGCCGAGCTGGTGGTCTGGCAGACGCCTAGGCGCGTACATTTGGGACTGACGGTAACGGCACCGCTTGTGAACCCGTGCCCTGCGCACTGTGCACTACCCACGGCCGCTAGGGTACGGGCTCATGCACTGTTTTTCAATTAACGTGCAGAGCCGACACCGCAGTGAGCAGAGTCTTAAAGCAGCACCAGCGCCAACAAACAGCCGCCATAACAGATTTCCTTCTGACAGAAACAGGTGTCATTTCAAAGGGTTGCACTCGAAGGTATCACACGATGCCTGTCGCAAATATACGGCCCATTTGAGCCCCCTTTGAGCCCATTTTGCCAGGGTACGGCCTTCTACCGTCGACCCTAGACATGTGTCGATCGCTGCCTGTCTAGGCCCCCCTTCTACCGGTCGGACATGTACAAATGGGAAATCACAACCGGACGGAAAAAAAACGGCGCGGGGGGTGAAAAAAGGTATAAAAGGCAGTTGGCTGCCACTTGGACTCATTGTCGACACCCAAAGTACAACCAACTATCCATTCGATTGAGAACTCTCACTCCTTAGAGTCTCATCGTTCCATTCCCTTTCAATCATGAAGTTGTCGTCTTTTATTGTGGCTCTGGCGGCCGCCGCCTCCGCCGTTGTCTCTGCTGATGCTGTGACTGAGTACGTTCATGTCACTCAGGTCGTCTATGAGAACGCTCACGTCTATGTCGATGGCAAGGGCAAGCCTATTAGCACTTCGTACGAGCTGGTCTCTACTGGTGCTCCGTCGCACTCTCATTCTTCGTCGGCTCCTGCTCCTATTCTCATTGCCATTGTGAGCTCCAGCTCCACTGAGTCCTCGAGCTCTACCAGCACCTCGACTTCTACTTCGTCTACTTCCACTTCGACTTCCACTTCTTCGACCTCGTCCACTTCGACTTCGTCCACTTCGTCTACTTCGACGTCTACTCCTCCTCCTCCTCCCCCTCCTCCTGCTACCACCTCGTCGCCTCTTCCCCCTCCTCCCCCTGCCACTTCTGCTGCTCCGGCTCCTGCTTCAACTGCTCAGTCCGGTTCCAGCTCTGGCTCGGGTCAGTTCTCGGGTGACGCGACGTTCTACACTCCAGGAATGGGATCTTGCGGTATCGAGAGCACTGAGTCTGACTTCATTGCTGCTCTCAACGCTCCTCAGTTTGGTGACTCGGGCAACCCTAACGACAACCCCAACTGTGGTAAGAAGGCTACCATTTTCCGTAACGGCAAGTCGGTGACTGTCACCATTGTTGACATGTGCCCGTCGTGTGCTTACGGTTCGCTGGATCTGTCTCCTGCTGCCTTTAACCAGATTGCTGACCCTGCCGAGGGCCGTGTCCAGATCACCTGGTCTTTCAACTAAGAAAAAAGGTACCCAGTGCAGTGTCTTGACTGACAGTACCACATTTTGACTTCTGAGCTGTGCTCATCCACATGCTGGCATGTACTAGATAGAATGATAGAAATCAATCGGTTATAGGTTATAAGGAGGAAGAAGGAAGAAGGATGGTTAGAGATTAAGTCGGGAAGAGATTCATGATTTAACAAGATTTGAGATCCATAGGTCTGGCAAGATTCTAAGATCCAAAGAACTGGCAGGCTCTACAAAATCCAGCGATTTGTCAAGGTTTCACAAGCTCCAGAAATGTGGAGATACAAATTGCTTTGAAAGAAATAGAATTCCTAGTAAGGAAGGGGTCTCTATGTGATTACTTACTTAATGTAATGACTGTCTATTGAGGCATAGTAGTACGAAGATTTCAAGTATATCCTTCAGAAGGTCCACTGGCCCAATGGATCGCTGCCAACTAACTACTAACACTTCAATTGAAAGAATCAACGAAGTTGTAACCATCCACTTCAACAGATTTTCGTTTTACACTAATCCTTCATCCTACATCTGCTGCTAACTTCACCACCTACTTGTCTACTAACACTTCTTGACAAACATCAAATGTTAAATTACCACGTTATTTTACATTGCAACGCATTTTTTGGCTCGCTCCGCTAGACAACGCTTAGTTGACAAGGGCAGAAGCGGTGGCCGACTCGTACTTCCAGACGGGAGGCAGAACACCGGTGGTCTTGTAGTAACGAGAAAGACGGTGGATACGCGACTCGATGAGAATGAGACGGAACTTGGAGTCCTTGTCCTTGCGGTTCTTCTCGAGGTGCTTGCGAACAGCCACGGCCTTCTTGATAAGATGGTACAGGTCCTCAGGAATCTCAGGCGCCAGGCCTATGCCACTCTGTCAGCTGCAATTCCAAGCAAAAAATATCACTTTTTGTACTCGGTAACCAATCAGAGGTACAGATGGGGCATCATTCACGACGCAGTTAACAAAATTGGAGAATCACCTCCGTGTCGTGTGCGACAGAACTACACACCCCATCGCCACTCTTGATTTAGCTCCTCATACACACTCATACAACATACCGTTAGACTTCAGGATACGGAGAATCTTGTTTCCAGTAACGACCTTGACCTGCGAGACTCCGTGAGAGTCACGCAGAATAACACCAATCTGCGAGGGAGTCAGACCCTTGCGAGCATACTTGATGATCTGCTCAACAACAGAGTCCGAGCTGAACTTGAACCAGCTGGGAGCCTGGCGAGAGTAAGGAGTAGCCGAAGACGAAATTCCCTTTCCTTTGCTGTGAAGACGACCCATTTTTTCCGATGTACTTGTCGATAGAGATGAAGCAGAAGCTCAAATTTGGCTGGGTAAAACTAGGCTGCGAGCCGGTGAGTGGTAAGTCCGAAAAGGGAAACAGTGTGACTTTTATTTCCTAATGTGGTAATGCGGCATGCAATTGTGAAATATTTGTCACGTGATATACATTTCTCTTCCTTCACGTGATGCCAATGAAGTTCAGTGTCACGTGATATAGTTCACACAGGCTGCTTCTCCACATCTACACTTTTCAGCTCAAATCGCTGACATGAACTCAAATATATAACCTCACAATTATACGATAACTTCTAAAATCATAAATCTCGAACCAATCGAACTGTCGACTGGGAAGTGAACGCAATGCTCCTGTTCTTGTAAAAAAAAAAAAACCGAATCTCATCGACAGCCCTTCTAGGGTGTATAGTAAAAGCTGGTCCTATATGAATCACCATCCTTGCTCCACATCATCAGCTCTTCTTTCATTGCGTCTTCCTGGGCCATAACCATCAACTTGTGCGTAGTACCAAGCAGAGATGAGTCTGGCACATGAGGTGAGGCCACTACTGCAGAGTGTGTCGCTTGATCTGTGACGGAAGAAGAATCATCTGCCTCAGTTCTCTCAGGTGCCTCTTTGCAATAGTCATCTTCATCGTTGTCGGCGAGCAGCCTATCTAGTAAAAGCGATTTCCTTGCCTTCACAGGCTGGCCATACTCCTGGTGAATTATGTCGTCGCTATGCATGCTAGAAGGAGCCGTCGTATCGTCATGAGACCCGAACGTCTTAGAAGCAACCTCTTCTGATTCCACCTTTGCACGTCCTGTACGAGCAAATTGCCAGTTGATCGAATCGTCAGGGCGCTCCGATTGGTTCAAATACAGTGTCACATGTGGAGGCTCGTCTTTCTCTTCTGGCGTGGGCCAAGTATCATAGCGAGCAATAACCATCATTCCCGAATAGAGTCTCCACAAGTCGTACCCTTGCGGGTCACCCACCCCTCGTGAAATTGTTGGAAAGTGTATCAGCGACAGCTTTATCCTCATGTGGAACGGGAGCAGTTCCTTTAGTGAGTGCTTGCATGTCAAGCGACCGAGCTTATCCAGAGGGACTTCTTCCTCGCCATCGAAATCAGCAAGAGTAACAACAAACAGGCACAATTGCGTACTTTCCTGTCTAGTTACTCTCGTAATTTTGCCACGCAGAAAGCAGCTTGTTTTGAACACTGCGACTTCAGTGCCCACTTCCGGAGGAACAGTAAAGCTATTGGCCAAACTCCCGCATATTTCATGTGGGTCTTGCAGTTCTCGCAGAAACTGATGCAACTCTTCTCGGCGACTCCAATGGAACAACGTCACATAGTCAGTCCCGGAGAGATCTCGGTGAACTTGGATGCCCATTTGGAAGTACTTCTCTGCCTTCGGAGGTATCATCCCCGGAACACTTTCCGAACACGGAGATTTATAACTGCTCCATATACCCAATCCGCCTTCTACTGCCAGTTTCTTTGCCTCATTCAGATTTCTTTGCACAGAAGGAGATGCCACGGTACCCGTAACATCAGCAAGGCCTTTCCTCACAAGTAGAGTTGCCATGGATATGTACTTTGTCGTCTTGTCTCTCCCCGTCGAGAAAACTGGATCTACAAGCCAATCTGGGGTACCGCCATCCTGATCGTAAGATCGCCTTCGATAAGAGGGCAGATCTAGAAACCTATCTGATATGAACTTCTTTTCATACGGGAAATAGGCATCGCCACACAGCCGATGGCGAACATCTTCGCATTCTATGGCAAGAATAATTTTGCCCTTATCCAGAAGTTTCGTCACCGTATTTTTTGCCAATTTGCCATATGGTTCATCATCCCTAGGTATCCATAGGGCTGAATAGCTGAAGTCAGCTTCGCCGTAGTTCTCGATGTCACCCAGGCGGAGACCGCCATTTAAAACTTCTTTCACAGTCGCCTGGCAGAACTGAAAAGGCTGTTTGGGGCTGTATCTAGCCAAAGGCGGAGAATATGCATAAATTCCCGGCTTTGATTCTGGTTTTACGATGCACTGTGGCTGACCCACTTTGAAGCGATCTTTCAGAAAAAGTTCCAAGCTCCTCACGTGTTGACAACGGTTATGCCTGCATGCTCTGGAGTCTTCCCACAGAGCCTTTGCCAGTCCGTTCCGTATCATTACTAAGGATAAGTCAGAGGTTTTCTGCGCTTCAGAGTGTGTAGAGTTGGTTCCGGGGGGAGATACGGGTGTATACTCGGCAGGGATCCTATTGTCGGTAGGTTCGAATTCTATGACTTTGAAATTCCCTTCTATGAGAGCATTAACGCTCTCTTCGCCACGAATGTCGCAGTGGATGGTAAATATCTTAGCAGTCAATGTACACCAACGTAATCGAGACAGAAGGTAGGCTTGTTCCCAAATCTCAATGTCAACAGGTACCTCAATGGATGATAGAGTCAGGACCATACTAAATCCCCGCAATATTCGTGGTTTGGTGTGCATGCCGTCGTCATTGCAGTCATCGTCTGTTGTTCTTGGTGGTATGTCATGGATGTCGACTCGTATTCTGACAGGAGATAGGATTTCTCGAAACACAATAGGTACGTAAAGAGCGCGACTCATGTACCAGACGGAGTGACCTGCGTCGATAGAATGTATTCCAACTGAATGCTTGTCGATCTCATCTGGTAATATGCCCCAGTATCCACGACGCTGTGCTTGAGCTCGGGTCTGACTGAGTCTGATAACCCGCCGATACCAGTCGAACCGCTTCCTATCTCTAGACTTGTCGTCCGACGGAATCGCATTTCTCTTCCTCTTCCCCTTCCTATTGCTGGACTGTTTATCACTCTCAATCGCATTTTTCGTTTCGACAAGAGCCTCCTTGTCTATGATGGCAAAGCCTTTGTAGACGAGAGTTATGGAAACGTAGCAGCCATTAATGGATACATCTGAAATATCGTTCGTGCCATCGTTGAAGAGCACATCAGTCTCGATACTGTTGTTAATGTCAACATTCGATAACCACTCAGTGATGGCGTTTTTGGCGCCATTGTTAATATCTTTAGGGATCATGATATACGGTAGATCGACAGACTTGGTACCTTTCGATGGATCAACTGTTTCACAGGTGTTCTCGGTGCCGGTACCAGTTGATATACCAACCATTTCATCGCTGGTCTCAGTACCAGTCGATGGACTAGCCGTTTCACTCATGGTTTCGGTAACAGTCGACGGACCAACCTTTGCCTCGAAGGTGTCATTTATATCGTTTTCTCTGTGGAACTTGAGATAAACCATGGCTGGAGAATGAGGGCCAGAGCTAGTTTTGCAAAATACGGTGTGGCGTGACTTCAAGAGAAGGAAGTTGCTCAGTCGACTTATCTTGAGGGGAGCCTCCGGCATTTATAATAGTGCGCAACAACGGTGCGATAGGACTAATAGAGTTGCATTGCATGCAAGATCTGTGCATCCACAAGTAGCCGATCAGAGCAGGAACCAAGCGACAAATCAAGTAGAGGCGCTGTAGACGGTTATAGTTGCATAGGCGCGTATTTGACTGAGGATAGCTAGCTTGTAATCATTGCTCATTGGAACTTCATCTGAAGGTTAAGTGGCCCCTTGTCCCCTCCATCCCAAACCACGCTGCAGATAAGTCAGATGCGCACAGATGCATAGAGCCGAGGCAGTTAAGGCATGCAGCAGCCACAGTGGCTGCGCGCGGGCCCAGGGCATCGTCAGGGCAATTTCAGGGCAATTTCAGGGCAATTTCAGGGCAGCCTCAGGGGTCCGAAGTTCCTAAATCATTCTTCTTTACGGCCACATATCACGGTCCTCCACGGTTTCGTTGTCCGCTTTAATCAATATCAACATCATCGTCCCTCCAGGTTTCTTCATTATGGCCTAACCATATTATCGGGATCCCAAATCTTCTGCCCATCCCTCAAGCAGGTATCCCATTGGCCGGTATAGGAGCTATGGAAGTAGGCACGCTTTCCGTTTTCGTCTGGTCCGATTCGGAGATACAACTACCCTAGACAAAGAGTGGTTCAGATTCACCACTGCAACTAGAAATTCCACTGCTTGTCCAGATAGTTGGCGACGCTCCAGCATTTGTCAATTGCCGTTCCAGTGAATAGGAGCGTACCAGATTCACACT